>JAUMHH010027692.1:0-10457 GCA_032359455.1 Chlamys rubida
TATTGCTCCTTCAGCCTCTCCTGTGGTGTGGGACATGGAGGTTTTGCTCCTCCAGCCTCTCCTGTGGTGTGGGACATGGGGTTTTTGCTCCTCCAGCCTCTCCTGTGGTGTGGGACATGGAGTTTTTGCTCCTCCAGCCTCTCCTGCGGTGTGGGACATGGAGGTTTTGCTCCTCCAGCCTCTCCTGTGGTGTGGGACATGGAGTGTTTGCTCCTCCAGCCTCTCCTGTGGTGTGGGAGGTGGAGTTTTTGGTCCTTCAGCCTCTCCTGTGGTGTGGGACATGGAGTGTTTGCTCCTCCAGCCTCTCCTGTGGTGTGGGAGACAGACTTATGACTTTGTTCCTCCAAGCTCCCCTTTATTGGGGTAGTTTGTGATTGCTCCCCAACTCCCTTGATCTGGAGACAGCTACAAAAATGCCAGGCAATGCCAATTGTAATCAATTCACAAGTGTTCTGACTGATTTCTCCTTCATTCATCCAAACATTTTAATTATACAGCTTGTTCCAGACTCCATTGGTCGATAAAACAAAAAAACATCCTTGCCATTCTGACATTGGAAACTTCTGCCTTTGTTATTTTGTGTGAAAAACAGTATCAGGTGATGTATTGACAAAATGACTTAAAACGTTCCATTAAAATGTAAGGTATGATACGTAATTTTTAAATTTATATTAAAATGTAAGGTATGATACATTATTTTTAAGTATATATTAAAATGTAAGGTAATGATACAATATATATTTAGTATCACAGTTAAAGAAACATGTAACAGTGGCGGATCCAGAGGTTTTTTTGGGGCTTCAGGAAACCCACTCAGTAGAGATTTTTCTTTAAAAATCATGTATTTTCACCATTTTCCTCAATTTTTCCCCACATGGAAACTTCCCCTGGAAATTTGGAAACCCCCCGAGATAGGTCTCTGGATCCGCCACTGTGTAAAGGGAAACCAATTGCTTACTGATAATTGTCAGAAGTGTGACTGGTATTGGACATTCTATCCTGTATTGGGACCAGAGTTCAGCTGGTTATAATATTTATCTATTGATAGACCAAGGTCAAGGTTATCTGTTGGACAGGGTCCTGCCACCATTGTCCACACATGGGCAGGCATGTGTTAGACATATTCATGGCTAATTAAATTGGGAAAAGAAAAACGGCAAAGTGTGTTTTGACATCATGCTGATCTGCTTATGAATTCATAGACTTTGCAGGTCGAGTTCAGCCAAAAATATGACCAGATATGTTTAGCACTAATACAAGAGTAACTAAGAATCAATCCTCATTTGCATACTGTAGTAGCCGTTATATCATGTATCTGTTAATTATGTAGATATGTCCGGAGGGATGTCGTGGTATTTTTTGGTATGTTTCCAACATTAGACAGTATTGGTTGCCGTTTCAGTCCTCTTCAGAGATGTAAAATAACGAATATCATAATTATGTTTATATATCAGGTAACATCTCTTTAAAAGTCCTGGTTTAATTTCTCCTTACTGTTTATATATGAATACATTCAGAGTTTCTTTTTTCCTTTTTTCCGTTTTCGTTTTCATTTTAACCCTTTTTAACAAACTATCTGACTAGATAAAACTAAAAGTTAAGGATGAGTTTCATCAACTTGGTATGAACTTAATAAATGGAAATAAATCAAGAATATTTTATCACATTTTACCAAGAATGTCAAATATCTACATGTTACATCACCCTTTTGACCGCATGTCTATCATGTTAAGTATGACATCATGCATATTGTCTTATCTTACTTTTGGCATCACAAATTCTAACACTGGCTGGTATTACATGGGTTAAACATAAACAAATGTGACATGGTCGTATTCATTGCAAAAATGGTAATGGTGCGATAAAAAAAGATATTTCATTGTTGCATATATTTATTATTTCTAAGCCTCCTCAATTCCCTTAAGCAAACCAATGGGGATTTTTTTTATGGTTCTGGTAATCAGTTCCATTTACCATTTTTGCCAGCTATATTGAAATTTCCTGCCTGATCTCCAGGCTGAAGAGCTGAAGCTGGCGGCTAAACAGACCTATACCCTCATGTATGGGGTCTGTAATGAGTGCTTTAATATGTAGCTTAGGACTTGACCTGTAGACTGTTTCCTTGGAAGCAATTTGTACAACACTTCCTGTTGTATGGTAGGCACAAGAGGTTATTGCAGTATATTGTAAGGCGTGGAGTCTGGTGATGATGGTTGTGTATCTCTGGGGATTGCCCTACCATGGCTTGTCTAAGTCAGCACCAGGAATTTCTAACTTGATGCTGTTTACATTTGATACAGCTCCATGTTGAAAACATTCTGGTGTTCTGTTTGCATTGGCTTGTGCAAACAGGTAGCTGTGCAGGACAAGCTAAGAGCACAAACATATAGGCACAGTTGCTAATGTCTGGCACCAGGCCATGGCATAATGGAGATGTTGCATTAAACTTTTTATTTATTTTTTTGCTGGGAGCCGTCAATTAAATTATTTCAGAAATTGATATTGAGTATGGTTTCTGTTGTCAGTTTTCTAGGGTAATGGAAAGTTATGGCCTTATATACGGAGCACTGTGACTTGAACTGCATTGCCTCACGACTGTTACACTTTACAGCCAAAGATGGTTGAGATATACAGCCGCCTTATATAGCTGCACTCCAATCTGATGTTGTCCCAGAAGGAAGATGGAGACAAAATGCTATGATCAAGTTTGGATTGACCAATCCCATGTAGACATATTGAACATGACATGCAAACCCATGGATCAACGTATATTAGGAAAAACATTACAAACAGTGTAGTGACTGGCTAAGCTTAGTTAATCCTCCCCACCCCCTTGACCTGATAAGACATTCCTGATCAATACTTTGAAGAGTCCATCTTGCCAATTTAGGGGTGTTTGAATAGATTGATAATATGGATGAATTGGTTGTGCTGTTGTACTTCTATATTGTAATAGATTACCAGATTGGTTCTGTATGGGTGATGGAGCAAACAGAATTACATTAAATCCTGGTTACACTTCCCATGTTTGTCGAACAAAATTTTGGTGAGGCTTGACGAGGGTGTGCAAAAAACGAATTGTGTAGAAAATAAAAAAACATATATATATTAATTGGATAGCAGCAAGTCAGGTGGCAAATGAAATGAGGTGCATTATTTCTTTTTACTGCAAATAGTATAGTAGCATTATTTTGAGGTTTTACCGTAGTATCATAAAAACATTTTTTGCGTACTTGATGTAGATTTGTCTACACAGTATTAATGGGTTGTACTGGACAGTGTTGTGTCTGAGAGTGGAGGGCAGACACTGACAAGGTTCATACCAGACACTTGTCAGGTCAACCATAATTATGACACAATCATTCTGAAAAGTGTCATCATTACCACTTCACCGCCCAACAAAGCCTTTCATTTGCTTAAATCAAAATTTCATTTTCAATGGCTCTTGATCAGATTGAAAAGTTAGCTTTGAACAGGAATCTAAGGTACATTAATTATAAGTGCTGTTGTTTTGATTAGAGAAAAATAATCAATATGAAGTCCCTTTGGAGAAAAAGCTTGCCTGGCCCTGTGCTATGGCTGTATTGGTGGTTTGACTAGGGAGGCTTCATTTACGCTGAGTGGCAGCGATGTTGTAGTGAGAAACGGGGCTTGTAGAGCGTCTGATTTATGTGGAAACAGCTAAAACCATTGAGGTAATGCTAGGCTTGGGATTGTCTGTGGCTTTATTTGTTTAAAGTTAGTATAGAATGCTGGTGTTTAGGCCAGGAGCTATGTACTCCTGTAATTACATAACAAAGTTGCTTAACCCGAACCCCATCATGTCAGCCATTTGTTGATGCCTGCACTCTCCTCTCCTGGTAGTCCATTCCAGCTCTGGCAATCAGGGGCGGCATCCGCGGGAATAATTTGTTAATTTCTGGCGAACAATTTGTCTGTGGGAATTCATGTCAAATGCCATACATTTCATCACTGGCGACGCTTCACTCTTTCCATTCCCAAGTCTGAAATGTCTCGGCTTCCATTCAAATGTTTGAGTTGTCTTTCGAGGTGGCTGTGAAACATTTCCTGCGGTGGTTTGACTGGCTTATAAGGTTTGAATGGTTGCCGTGGAGATGGATATGATGATGAGGTATCATTTTAACCAGTAAATGTGTTACAAATATTTAGAGGTGATACGAGCCGTCTGGAGAAGACATCACCTTGGTCTGTATTAACATCTAGTGTGTGCTGCTGACTGGGTGTTAGAGGATGTATTGGTATAAATCACATATCTATTGATCATTATCCAAGGCACAGCCAATGTCTGCTGATAACTACATTATGGGAAATAGAAATAAATGTTTTTGGAATACAATTCTCGTTTGATTCACCTTTTATCATGTTTACTGCAACTGCACGCTAAATGCAAAAAATGAAGTAAAATAGCGATGCGCAAATTAAAGTCTTAAATTAAATTCTTTTTCTTGTATAATCGATACAACTTTTCTTCTGTCTCTGAAATTATTTCTGAATAACCACATTTGAAATGTCAAGGTAGCAGTTTTTAGTAACAGATATTTTAGTCACTTAAGTTCCTTTGAATACTATAATCCGTAACAACTGTATTAAATTGACTTGTTCCATGCAGGCTCGCACAAATTGATGCAACCCGATTACCCATTCCCGGCAGAACAATTCATGTTGTTTATAGTGGGCTAGACTAGTTGTATGCGGTCATCCAATATCTGCAAAAACAGAACACATTTCACCAGAATTGAATTAGAATACCAAATAGCAGGAAGTCCTGTTCTGGAGAAGATAAATGATACGTTTTGTCATGAGCTATAGGCATGCAAGTGCTTTATTGTTTCCCATTCAAAAAAAGCTAGTCTAGCCATTTATGGCAGCCTGATTAGGAAAGAAAAATCGCCATGAATCCATCTGAAGTCTGTCTAAGAAACAATGGGTCCCTTGTGAATTGGTTAAAAAAGCTGATAATGTTTATAATTTAAGTAACAGTTTCATGTCTAATTGTGGGTTTCGGAGGTTGTTGAACATGTTTGAGTGAAACACTATTGACATGTAGGTTTAGTGTTTATAAAGGGTATATTATGTCCCAATCTGAAACACACAATATAAAGAACATTATCCATAATACCTTAAATATTATAATTATGTAAATGTGTGCAAAAAAAAAAATTAAAACCATCGGCTAAACCAAATTTCGATCCATGCCAAAAACTGGCTTGTCATTTCTGTAAATATTATGAATATGGAATTAACCTATAAATCAATTTCCCTACGAAGTTCGGTCACTAATACCGTAACATGGATATTCCGTTAGTGGAGTTTTTTTATGTATACTTATGTCTGTCAAAATCAAAATCTAACAGGAACAAAAGCTCCTTTCTGAAATAGGCATTGTTAATAGTGTCTTTGTATCCAGGCTGAGAAAGACCGGAGCCTGGTCATACATCTGAATGGTCGACCCTTGAAATCTTAGTGTCAGACATGGGATTGTCTTGGAAATGCCAAACCTATATATCTAGTGGTATGCATATTGCTGTATTTTAAGTAATAGGTTTTCCATGCATGTAGTAGTGTAATCAGGCGTGTTCTATGGGCGACTTATTGGTGTTACATGCCATGCATTGTTTGGAATGTGATGTACATAGCTATTAGGTTTGGCCTTCTCATGCTTCTCCTTGACATGGCCAACCGAACCACAAGATAAAGTCTTCGTAATATATTGGTTGTGTTCCCAGTTGTATTATCTCATAATTTTCATTCACAATTTAGTGCCTGTATAAACCCGAATTAACTCAAGATCAAATTTGATAAATGATGTATCATTGTTCCATATTCATAGGGCTAGCGGTACCACACGGGTATTGCCAATGCCTGTAGCTTATGAAGACAGCCCAAGGGTCATGACTTGACCTTATAAGTATGCTGCCATTACGGAGGCTGTTTCCAGGCTGTAGAATGGTCAGCTTTAGCTTGTTTGTGATTGCAGCATACAGGATCAATATGCCTGATATATTGGTGTGTGTATAGTAGGAGAGAATCTGTTGATATCATTATCAATGACCACTCTGGGGAGACTCCTGCCTGCTCTAATCATCTCCACGGTACAGGAGGAGGGGCACTGCAGGGAAATACCTTTCACTACCACAAGCCTGTATGGATTGTGTCTCACAGGCCTGGCTACAAACACCTCGCAAAACAATGAAACCCCGAATATTGTAATTCATATTAATTGATTTTTTAAACAGTTGCTATAGTTTCAAGCAATATAGGTTGGAAGAGGAAGGCCTTCCTTAGGTTGCTGCCAGTATAGATGTGGCCAGTCATTTTCCCTCTCTCCGTTCTAAACACAAGCTTTTGGCCTCCGTTGTGGGATTAATGCTAAATAAACCTCACAATTATGCACCCAATGTGGTCATTATAAATTTTTGGCAACATGATTGTTTCCGAAGATTTCACCAGAATGTTTTAGCTATTACCAATTCCATGCAATTGGGGCCGAGTTTCTGATGATTTATGATAAAATGGAGATCTAAATGGAAGTTGGTCTGGGATAGAACTGGACTGACTGGCACTGCATGTGGTATACTGGTTATAAAATGAGACTACAGCCCTTCTCTATCACCACCATCAACTGTCTGAGTGGGCACCACAGACTGATCTGTTTATCATTTACTGCTTCAGGTCAAAGGTCAATTGTGGGGGTGTTAGGATCACTACCAAGGTCAATAGTGTCTACTTTCATAAGGATATTATTGTGTCTCATAGTCTATGGTCAAACTAGGGTATTGTGTCTCATCTGTCTACTCAACAACGGATTGTGTCACACAGTTTGTATGGTCAACCAAGGTATTGAGACTCATCTGTTTATGGTCGACTAAGGGTATTATGTCTCATCTGTTTATAGTCTGCTAAGGGTATTTTGTCTCATAGTCTATGGTCAGCCAAGAGTGTAGTGTCTCACAGTCTATGGTAAACCCATGGTATTGTGTCTCTGTCTATGGACAGCCAAGAGTGTAGTGTCTCACAGTCTATGGTAAACCCATGGTAGTGTGTCTCTGTCTATGGACAGCCAAGAGTGTAGTGTCTCACAGTCTATGGTAAACCAATGGTATTGTGTCTCTGTATATGGACAGCCAAGAGTATTGTGTCTCACAGTCTATGGTAAACCCATGGTAGTGTGTCTCTGTCTATGGACAGCCAAGAGTATTGTGTCTCACAGTCTATTGTAAACACATGGTATTGTGTCTCTGTCTATGGACAGCCAAGAGTATTGTGTCTCACAGTCTATTGTAAACCCATGGTAATGTGTCTCTGTATATGGACAGCCAAGAGTGTAGTGTCTCACAGTCTATGGTAAACCAATGGTATTGTGTCTATGTCTATGGACAGCCAAGAGTATTGTGTCTAGAGTATTGTGTTTCACAGTCTATGGTAAACCCATAGTATTGTGTCTCTGTCTATGGACAGCCAAGAGTATTGTGTCTCACAGTCTGGTAAACCCATGGTATTGTGTCTCTGTCTATGGACAGCCAAGAGTATTGTGTCTCACAGTCTGGTAAACCCATAGTATTGTGTCTCTGTCTATGGACAGCCAAGAGTATTGTGTCTCACAGTCTATGGTAAACCCATGGTATTGTGTCTTTGTCTATGAACAGCCAAGAATATTGTGTCTCACAATCTATTGTAAACCCATGGTATTGTGTCTCTGTTTATGGACAGCTAAGGTATTATGCCTCACAGTCTAAGGTCAGCCAAAGGTATTGTGATTGATACAGTCTAAGATCAGCCAATGGTGTTGTGTATCACAGTGTGTGGTCAACATGGGTATTGTTTCTCACAGTTTATGGTCAAACCAACAGGATTAAATCTGTCTATGGCCAAACTAAGAGGATTGTGTCTTGTCTACAGTCAAGTGGTGACAGGTGTGTGTAAGGTCACGATTGTAACATTTTCTGTAAAGGTCAATGGTGTAGGAACCCTGATATAACTGCCAATGATAATGATTAGGTACGATATTAAACATCATCATGTGTATACGGAAATATTTGTGGGAAAGAAATCTTTGCATATTACTCTGTTTCAAGGCAGTAAATGTTGTTTCGTGTTGTTAAAATGTCATCAGATATATTTACTGTATTTTCTACAAACCATTGAAAGACAATATGTATTGTCAGGAAAAGGTATCATACTTTATTTTTCTTTGGCAATACATCGGTAAGGCCTTGAAACGTAAAATATTGGACAGATATTTCCAGCTAGATTAAATGGATCTGTGACAACCGAACCTCCACAAATTCCACTACAACAGCAGTGTATTCTCACTTATACAAGAATATTATTGGTAAAATACCCTGTTCACTGGGGCTGTGTATGTGACTTTGAAATACCCTGTTCACTGGGGCTGTGTATGTGACTGAACTAACCTGTTCACTGGGGCTGTGTATGTGACTGTGAACTAACCTGTTCACTGGGGCTGTGTATGTGACTGTGAACTAACCTGTTCAATGGGGCTGTGTTTGTGACTGAACTAACCTGTTCACTGGGGCTGTGTATGTGACTGAACTAAACCTGTTCACTAGGGGTGTGTATGTGATTGTGAAATACCCTGTTCACTGGGGCTGTGTATATGTGACTTCCCTAGGCCTGTTCACTGGGGCTGTGTATGTGACTGTGAACTAACTGTTCACTGGGGCTGTGTATGTGACTGTGAAGTAACCTGTTCACTGGGGCTGTGTATGTGACTGCCCTGTTCACAAGGGATGTGTATGTGACTGCTGCCTTCCATCAAGCACCTCTGTCTTACCCAGCCATTGTTCTGGTTAGAGTAGGCTTGCCATACTTCAGCTCATTGATTTTTTGCCCATATCTTTGTTGATGAATATGCATTCTCAATGTGACTCCCTGGTTTAAGTTCTCCGCTACAACTGTTTCCTGTCAGTGTGTGTAGGCCAAAATTGTCATTGATACATTTCTAAACCCTCAACTATGCATAGGCTTGCAGACATCCATTTTATTTTTACTGTTGCTTACATCAATCAAACAATATTGAGAATCCTCTTGACTGACATGACTGATGAATTGATACGCTTATTCTGCAGCAATGTTACAGTCTTTTTGATGATATGCTGATCACCATTTTGACTACCAGGTTTTTACTAGCACAACACAGTGTCAAACCTGTATTAAGAATATATAGCACCCTTGGGAAGTTCAAGGTCTGTGAATACCAGTGGTATCGTAATACAGTTTCAGCTAACAATGAAACATCTACAATGGGGAACACTAACAGTGGCCTCCTAACACAGGTGCACATAGTTGCCTGAACAGGTTTTATTGTATTTTTTAACTTTGAACAAAACAAAGGGATTGTTATCCACATTCTTTTCACCAAAGCTCTCCTCCATGTTTTCCTGCAAAAACAGTTTCTTTAACCTTGCCTGCCATATAGCACGTGCACCATCTTCTGTCACCACTTGTAATACCCCCAGCAGTTCTGTTGGTCCCATTCTTCCACCAACCCCGATCACATTTTCTTTCTATCAGAACCTCTTATCCTCTTTCTTCACCTTCTACCAACCCTTTAACATCATCATCATGGCACAAACCATTATCTCTGTCCTGTTCTTCCTTTCTCTCCTGAAAGCCCCCATCATCATTCCCCTACTTTTTCTCCCTCCACCAATTCAACCCGTTATCATTCTTCTGCCCCTTCAGTTCACGTTCTCTCTATCATATGTCCTTTATTCACAGTCCTCTCTTTAACTAACCCAATATGATATCCAATCTAATTTTATATGGACAGGGAAGTTTAGAAACACATTTTGTGCTCATTCAAACTTCTCGGTTTCATTTCAAAGAAAGTGTATTCTAAAACAGATTACATTTACGTTCAAGTCAAAGTGAAATATATGATGCAACTTATAACCCCAAACAACTGTTTATTCTTCCCAATTGGCAACAATTTACTTCCTATTAGCATATTTATTTTCAAAATAAACAGGAAACATAGAAACTGTTTGTGATTATCGACTTATTTCCCAAAGGTTAACAACGTGATTGCTCTCTAGACTGTTGTTCTACCTGTAAAATGATGGTATATTAAATTCCAGTCAAACATAGCCATCACTCTTAATGTACTGTTGGGATCATTAAAGTGAATTATTTATCTGTATCGTCAATCATTGCATACTGATTCTGCAATGGTTTGTAACTAGTGTTTAGCTGGTACATAGTCGTGTGCTGTGACACAGGTAATATGGTGTACTAGGGAGATAGAGAAGTAATGCAGATCAGTCACGAGCACTGTACAAAAGGTTTTCCCTGTGGATAATGTGATGTGTAAGGCTATGATCAGAGATTAATGATAGCCAACCTCCATCTATCACCTTCCCATTGACCACAATACTATACTGTTACCACCACACCACCACCACCTCCTCTCTTCC
>JAUMHH010027703.1:0-10457 GCA_032359455.1 Chlamys rubida
AAGATATACCCAATATTTTATAGATTTCATAAGATATACCCAATATTATATAGATATCATAAGATATACCCAATATTATTTAGATTTCATAAGATATACCCAATATTTTATAGATTTCATAAGATATACCCAATATTTTATAGATTTCATAAGATATACCCAATATTATTTAGATTTCATAAGATATACCCAATATTATATAGATTTCATAAGATATACCCAATATTATATAGATTTCATAATGATATCATATGATAGACACATTAAAGTATATATATATTATGATATAAACAATATGATATTGACATCATAAACATACCTAATATAATATCGATATAATGATAATATTTACATGATATAATATGGTTATAAAAATATATACACAATGTCATCTATTTATTATATCGATGACACAATGTCATATAGATAAACAATATCGTATCTATATCATTTTGTGTATATTTTATAGGTAATATAAAATATACACAATATGATATAGATATCATAAAGTATACATAACATACTATCGATATAATAAATAGATGTATATAAATATTATATAGATATCATACGATACACAATGTAAGATAAAATATACAAATATTATGCATATCACAACAAATTTAATCTTCATGTAAGACTTATCTTAGTAATAACATAATGCGCTGTTTTATGCTGTATATACTAAAATCAACTATTTTCTGCAGTGTCCATACGAAATTGTAAAATTTTCATCGCATAGATAAATATAACGACTGTGCTTTATTACTTTTTATTACATGGTCATAAGAAAAAGAAATACACTCAAAGTCACGTTATTACCAATTAGCAATTAAAAATGATTTCAAACGTTCAATTAACATTGATTAACATGTTGCTTGCTTCTTGTCTGACTGTCAAAATTGTGCTTATTCTCTCCTACTGAGAACAATGTATAACAGCGTTTAGTGGAGTATTACAGTAAAATACACAGAAAAGTGTCCAATATTTGTTGAGGATTTTTTTATCATACACTGCAAGTATTGGAAAATTTCTATCTGCACTTGAAAAAAACATCCGACAATGCAAGTGAGTAGATGAAGTTTTTAATTTTTACGAAAATTTAGTTTGATATTATGAATAATTTACTAATGAACTAGTGGTTTGAATGCGTTCACATGATACGGTTTGGCCTCGGTGTTGGTAGCTATATATATATAGTGTACCATGTGTCATATTGCCCAGGACCACGTGATATGCTTGCTATGTTTATTGGGAAGACATAAAATAACTATAGCATACACATCAATATCAAACAACAAACGGTACATATACATTATAAAACAATGATTACACTACACATATCATATTAAAAACTATACACACACATCAATATCACACAACAAACTATACATATACATTATAAAACAATATTACACTACACATATCATATTAAAAACTATACATACACATCAATATCACACAACAAACTATACATATCCATAATAAAACAATGATTACACTACACATATCATATTATAAACTATACATACACATCAATATCACACAACAAACTATACATATACATTATAAAACAATGTTTACACTACACATATCATATTATAAACTATACATACACATTTTTTCAAATGTACACATTTCACGTGATACCATATATATAAACAATATAAATAATGAATTTAATTTAGAAATATTATAACGTCACTCCATCGATACGCAAGTGTACATGCGAAATCATGAAGACTAAATCTTTTTTGGCCAAAACTTAGTAATGTGTAAGGTAAATGTATAATAACGTATGAGAATGGTAAGGATGGAGATGATTTACTAACATTTACACGGTTAATGGATGTTTAATTACGTCTGATAGAGATCTATTGACATTTAGCTCGCACGTAGATCAGTTCAGTTGTTAATTATCCAGCACCTTACGGCTTATCTCTACACATTAAACATGTACAAGAAGAAACAATACAATCATAAGCTGTCATTCTCATCCTCTTCGCAAACACAGCAATTAGCACAGTGTAGAGAGACTGACCTCGTTTCTTTTATTTTTCATTTTAATATATTTTTGCTTTTATCAATGTATGCATGCTAGATCAATTTGTAATTGTAGTGTTTTCGTTAAGAAAACGCTTTCTTAAATCGACATAGCAGTCACATATCAATATATAATGAAGTTCAGTGTCGCCACTATCACAGTAAGCATATAGTCATGAGCACACCTGCCGTAGCCACTAGATTTCATTCGCATGCTCACGATGAGAAAATTGTTCTCACGACAAACGCTGAAAACACAATGTGATAAATATATAATCCATTATTACTAAACACAATACATATATCGATTCTTTAGACCGCCATGAAACACAACGACTATTTTTGTGGATGTTTACATTTATTCTGGTTCTGATGTTTAGAAGTGAAATGACATTACGTTTGTGTAGGTGCTCTGAAGTTTATATATTGAAGATTAACAAGCTGTTGGACATGTAAATTACTTATCAGTTTAAATAACATACATTTCAATAACATCTTTGGACATAGAGGCACACTATGCATGTTTCCTTTAATTAAGCTAACCTCTAACACTCTTTGATTGTTCTAGCATTTTGCAAGATTAATGAGAGGTTTTGTATTAAGTCTTGTTTTCTTCTTTCTTCTCAACCCTATAAGGCAATTGTTCGTTATATTTTAGTTGTAGCTTAATGTTTGCCGTTGTTTTATAATGATGTGTTTTTTCAAGAGCTTGTTTTTTAAGACATCTAATATGACACATTTCTGGTAGCTATTCCATTGCCAAGTGTTGTACTATAACATGTATAGCAAATGTACTTGACACAATAAGTACCAATCACTAAATAACAAATTAGTTCATAAGATCTAATGACATATAAACAATATAAATAACATATGTATAATATGTTTCTATCATATATGTCTTGCTTATCAGTCGGTCTATTCCAAAATACTGGATACAAGATAACAAATTAAGCCACACAAAAGCACGGTTAACACTGTGTACATGTATGCCATATCAAGTGTCCACCTCTACAAACTATCTAAAGATAAGTTTGTAAAAACTACTTACAAATCACAGCATGCCGTACACAGAACACATGCTTCCTCGCTATCGCTTTTTCGAAAACACGCAGTTTAGATATTCAATACATATATTTAGTAGTTGCAGTGTATCACAAATTTAGAGCTTTCATAAATGTGTAAAATTACTTAAAATATGAATTCTGCTAAAATAAATACTTTTCAATTATCCTATCCACTGTTAATTATTGTATTTTAAAATTAGATCCCCATATCGCAACGTCTTCGTTAAAGGCTACATTTCAAGTACTGGAAGTTTTCCATTGTATGTTACCAATATTTGTATTCCTAAGCCATGGATGAAATTTAGAAGTTATATGTTATGACGAAATTGCCTTAAAATTTACGTACATGTACAATAAAATATTTTTTAATTAAAATATGTGAGATATAAACATGGTGTGACCTTGTTTAACCAATTAGGGTTGTCCGAACCTGTATTTGACTCATTGCGTGTGTGTATTCATTATAGAGCGAAATTGATAAGATTGGAAACCCTGCGACCCTTTCTAGAAACACACGATTTCTGCCCTGTTTAATAATTCAGTGTCTCCTCAGGAAATATAATTGAATGTGATACTATTAAACATTCCCCTGTCCGTCTCCTTCTCAAGGAAACACGGTTTATCATGAGATGTATAATGTTGTAAGCATAACTCCGAGATTAAATTAATTATCACCACCTTCTAGCGTTTTCTTCGATCACTTTTTTATTTTTGTTTTATATTTTCTTTTATCGGCATCCCAATTTCTCACGGTTAAGATCAATTATTACAATCCCACGGTTTCTTTTCTGATACGAAGCAAATTGATCAATGCATTAAATACATGAAATATTAATATAATAATTCGTCATTAAATTATTTTTTACAGATTTATACAACGCATATAATTCTAGTTTCACAGTTAACACGTTAGCTAGTGATGAAATGAATGATCAGAATGGGCGCACGAGCTCATTTCTCATCGCGCGCTCTGTGCTGGAGTTCGGTACTGCAAGTCATAAATAAGATATGAGACGATAGATCAGCCGCCACTAAAACACAATGCTCGAGTCATCTTCATGACAGAGATGGGTTAAAATGTTGATTTATCAATTAGCAAAGAAACAGCCACAGAGAAATATGATATACTGGAAAATTACTAGATGCAGGCCGAATCACAACCCTCGGTTGTCACGCCATCCGCAATGTGTCACCAAGATCCTAAAATCATACGCGTAAATATTTAATAGCCCGCTGCGAGACTTTCCTAGCTTGATGACTTTATTTGTGTTTAGGAAATATCACAGGGATTAATTTCTTTCATTAGAAAGGTTACTGAAATGTTATTACTCCAAGTAAGGATTGCAAACCGACAAGCCACCCGGAAAGTCAATGACGTTAGTGTTTATGGGGTCTGCTGGTGGCCCCGCCCCTAACCCCTATAGCAGGAAACTATGCATCATGGAGTTTTATTTTGCCAATAAAAGTGCTGGTGGATGGAGCTCAAAAGAAAACATTATTTTTCCGTGTTACGTATCCATTACTGGGGGACGTTGAGTATAGGGCTAATTCATCTCTCGGGCAGGAGACTAGGCCCCGATACCGCTATTGATTTTAGACTAGAAACACGAGCAAACATAGCTGCTTTCTGACAAATGCATTCAAACATAACAATGTGGACATTTATGATGTTTTTAGAACGATAATTTGTCGACAGAAAATGTAATCGTGGTATCATCAAATAAAGTTACGATCATTTTATTCGAAATGATTTATTTTATTGAATAATCTAATTATCACATTATAAAACATTTAATTATTTAACTGATATTCCTAATACACTACCTTATTTAGTCTCTCTCAAACTTAAATGATATTGCATTACATTTTATAATTTTGTTGACGAAAAGTCATCTCAAAAAAATTTAATAGACGGAAATTAACAAAATAAAGGAAAAGTAAGAACAGTTTTCCATATAAGAATAATCTACGTTTTAATGTATTTGTTCTTATCGGTACCGTCTTAGAAATCTATACACACGCCCATTTGTCCATTGTTTCTAACCCACGTCTCGCTCTCACTGTACATTTGTCTCATAGCCCCGCTCAATACCTGTAGCCATCCTTAGCAATATAGATTACCAATTAATTTAACTCTTTAGAGATTCCAGTCCAAACCTCCTTTTGTCTAGAGTACCTATTAATTTGGTAGTCTTTATGTGTTTGGCCGGGAGATGGAGCGGTCCTGAGAACAGTGTCTCCGGCTAACCATATCACTACCTTGTAACGGGGTGTTCTCTTGTTTATAACCGGAAGGCAGTCTGTGTACGTGTACTATATATATTGTTTACTTAGGTTATGTATAAAGAAGTTATCAATTAAAGTAATGTCGCTAACCTCATACAGCAGAAATAACATGTATTTAACTGTTTTGATTTATATTATGCAAGTGACCATCAATTAAAACATTAAAAGAAAAATAACGAAAACAAAAACAACAAACAAAAAAACAACAACATAAAAAGCAATTAAGTTTTGCTTAGATTTCATGGAGTTTTAATCTTTTCACCAACTATGACAACAGTAAAATTATACGGTCATGTACATTTAATCAAAAGTTTTAATTTTCAAAGGTTAATTTTTAGCAGTCATGTTAAGGAAATAAGATGAAAATATCAACGAATAGCATTGGAGTTTGCAAAACAAAAGGAAGTTGTAATTCAACACATTATATTTGCAAACATTTATATAAAATTGTTCAAACGCTGATTTGATATTTTGAAAATCATATTTTTTGAAATCTTTTAGTGAAACTGCTAATTAAAAACCATTAAACAGAACGTAACCATCATTATTATTCTATATTCCTAAAAATTAATATATGACATATAAAACACAATTATAAAATTAAAATATATATCTACATGGCGTGGGAACTTGTTCGGATACTAACAACTCACAATTACGAAAATAGACTTTATTGAGTAGACATGCACCGTCTCTCGTGTATTCTGTGCTCGTACTGTAATGCTGTCTTCAAATTCAAAATTTGGAAGTTTGCCTCTGCGCCTTGTTTGAAGCAGGCTTTCTTCTGTCAAGCTTATGATGGTAAAAAGCATGTCTGAACACCAAAATAACTCTCTACTTTTGACACAAAGGTATCTCTCAAAATAGAAATCATGTGACAGGCTGTAATAGATTGTCCCATGGTTTACCACACCGCGTACATATATTTGACTGCACAGCTGGATCGCTTGTGATCACTTTGCATAAATACAAAACTGTTACCGGGTACTCTGTCGATGTCTGGTGTTTTAAACATTATGGATGATTATTATAAGTATTGTGGATAGACCTGATTCAACCTCAATTCATTTTCGTCGTTCTTTCTCCCCGTCAGTTGCAGTTTTTCCTACGTCTGAATAACACATTTTCTGAAGTGTTCGCATTAGTTTTTGGACGGGAATTCTGTGAATTGACTATAGCTCTGTATATAGTTGAATTACTCATTTGGCAAAATTAGGACAAATATCAGGAATTACTCTTTATCCATTCACTAATTTGAAGAGTATACGAATGAAAACTCTTTTGGAATGCTTCTAGCTTAACATTCATAGCAAATTGTAGGAAATAATATTTTCTTTTTTCAATTTTATTTTCTTCAATCATACTGTTTGGTAGTCAACCATACCTTTGTATGTGTCCCGAACGTGCAGATGGGAGATTGGGAATCAGTTTTCGGCGTAAATTTTAACGTTCGTTTGGTTATTCTGCAATGCGCTTTCATACACATAAGGATGTATAACTTTCTGGTCAATATTGAAAATTAAATGAAATGTTATATTTTAAACTAACATACATTTCTTACTGAAATGTTTATCATAGATCTTAGGATATATAATAAAGTTTTTCTTTGCTACTAAAATGTAAGGATTGGGATGTTGCATTTTGAAATAAAACATATATTTCCTACCGAAATGTTTATTACATAAAATTGTATATTATAACAAAACGAATTTTGCTACCGAAATGTTTAATACAAAATGAGAAAGTTTGTTATTAAATATAATTTCCTTTCGAAAAGATATTACATTATCTTAAACATTATTATAAAGCATTTGTTGCTAACAAAACAAACCGAAAATTTTGATCGTAATCCCAATTTTGTATGAGATTGATATGTGTATATGTACACAATATATACATTTTTTTTACACAAACACATATGAAAGTCATCTAACGATCACATTGTGTAGGGTAATATATGTTGACTTCAGAAATTAGTTATATTGTATACACTTCATAACACCGTTTTACATGTACCGTAGCCAGCGGGATTTTACAAGAATGCGTGTGTCTGTGATTGCAAAGGAAAATTATAGATATGAGCGAATAGTTCACTTAAACTGTTTTAAGATGATTGCTTAAGGAAAAAACACCGGAAAAAACTCCTTTAACGCAAATCAAGCTGAAGATGTATTTCACAATTTTTCCTTTAAAACATCGAACTGCTGTCAACAATACATTCCTTTGTTGTAGAAATAAACTTGTGACCAACATACATGTACTAACTAGCGCCTGTAGATTTGAAATGTTAAGTAATACCTTTGCTCCAGACTCCGATGACTATATTTCAATCATAAGTAACACTAACTGGAAAGAAAATTAAAACAAAAATAATATTTAGCACAATAACAATACGTGTATCAAATAATTGAGACCCAGATTAGTTGTCCGCAAAACGAATTGGATTTCAAATAAATAAAGTATGTACATCTTTTTATTCCAATGGCATTATAATAGATATAATTTGTTATATTAAATCGCCGTTACGCTCCGGTGATACGATAATTCATTTTAACAATAAGAAATCAGGAACGGAACGCTTAAGTACATGAAGCGTACAGGGTGTTGTCCCTTACAATACTGAAGCAGACTCGAGGATTTATCCTCCTCGACCGAGGATAACCCAAACCGCGACATCGGGACAAAAAGAAGATGGATCCAGCGGAAATTTGAGACGGAGCCGTGAATGCGTCTCCTTTTTGTGTTAATTTAAGTCCAGCTTAAGATGTAGCGGTGACCGGCACACAAGCAAACCAAGCGATAACAAACCGCATTCATTCTTAAATCTCAGCTAATTGTTTAAAAGCAGTATTCATTCACTCTATTAACTAGATTTTAGCGGACAAATGATACAGAAAATATAATATTCAAATTGAAAATACGGGCATTTAATACTTCCGGTGAATGAACGCTATCCCAGTGAACAAAGTAGGACATTTGTGTACAATAGACGAGAAGGAATCAAAGAGAAATTGGCCATTATATTGGTGCTTGTTGTCCGCACGTGTTATCTGTCGTACACGTGCAGTTAATATAAACTTCCAAACCTCACGAGGTCAATTAGTGAAATCAAAATAAGCGTAAACATAATGAAAATGTTGAGCATTTTGACAATATTAGAAAAAAAGGATACAGTTCCATTATCAGTTTTGATCAACAACACATTGATCACAGTATGGAATCTGATGATTCCAGCCAGGTGTGGTATATTAATCAGTACAAAGAAGTAATATTACAAAAACATTATCAATATTATCTGTGACACATCAATACCCTGACGCACTGGGAATACTGGGAATAACATCGAAAGTACCAACCTCTCATTTTTCGCATCGATTTTTTTTTCACTGCCTTTGGTTTTGCTTTCTTAGTTAATTTATTTAAGGATGCCTTCTTATGCTTCATTTCGAATTTCAGAAATGGATCACCACTTAAATTAGCTTAGAGCAAATTTCCTATACACAATGTATATCAAAATATTAAATTAAACCGAATTGATATCTTTCATCAGGACCATAACAAATTTAGGATTGGAATGGTGTCTGATCTTTTTACTGAATTAACAATGTTATTCAAAAGAGTTAATTATATGTATGAAATTTAGGATTCGACCTTTGCTAATATTGCTTTAGACCTGTTGCCTAATACCGGGTTCCTAGTCGTGTATAATTCAATGTCCTAAATGTTAGACTTTACATATGCTATAAAACAACAAGAGAATACAGAAGTGTCAATAAAACAATAGTTCGAACTCAAAATCGATTAAATAGGGCAAAATAGGATTTAAATAAAGAGAATAAGACCAGGTGTTCTAGAACGGTAAGCGTCATCTGATTCGACGGCATCTGCCATATAAATCTAATTCGAAGATTTCCTAATTCTTGGAACCGACTCTTCCCTAATCATCGGCCTAGACTGAGTGTAATATACTCTTCTCTAACCATTGGTTTGGACTAGGATGTAATATAATCTTCACTAATCCTGGGCCTAGACTAGGGTTTAATAAACTCTTCCCTAATCCTGGGCCTGAACTAGGATGTAATAAACTCTTCCCTAATCCTGGGTCTGGACAAGGGTGTAATATACTCTTCACTAATACTGGGCCTGGACTAGGATGTAATATAATCTTCCCTAATACTGGGCCTTGATTATGATGTAATATACTCTTCACTAATCCTAGGCCTGGACAAGGGTGAAATAAACTCTTCCCTAATCCTAGGCCTGGACAAGGGTGTAATATACTCTTCCCTAATTCTAGGCCTGGACAAGGGTGTAATATACTCTTCCCTAATACTCGGCCTGGACAAGGGTGTAATATACTCTTCCCTAATCCTAGGCCTGGACAAGGGTGTAATATACTCTTCCCTAATCCTAGGCCTGGACAAGGATGTAAATATACTCTTCCCTAGCCATTGACTTAGACTAGGAGATAATGTACTTTCCCTAATCCTCGGCCTGGACAAGGGTGTAATATACTCTTCCCTAGCCATTGACTTAGACTAGGAGATAATATACTCTTCCCTAATCCTCGGCCTGGACAAGGGTGTAATATACTCTTCCCTAATACTAGGCCTGGACACGGGTGTAATATACTCTTCACTAATCCTGGACCTGGACTATGATGTAATATAATCTTCCCTTATACTGGGCCTGGACTATGATGTAATATACTCTTCCCTAATACTGGGCCTGGACTAGGATGTAATATAATCTTCACTCGGACACACATAAATGTGTGTAACAAGAGGTCATGTATATATAACTAGTTTGAGTGCATGACAGGCAAGCATTCTATATCATAGCATAGTGCATAATTACATATATACGTCTAGTTACATACAAATAATTCAGTGTTCAACGCATATAAAATGTCACTAGAAAACAGAAGAAAAAAAATATAGAATAAAGACACTAAACTACTTTTGTTAATTTTTGAACAAATAGGCTAACACTTTTTAACAATTTCATATTAAAAATTGTGAACATTCCTTTCATTTTATGTTGGTTTGGACTTGTATAAAA
>JAUMHH010027714.1:0-10456 GCA_032359455.1 Chlamys rubida
TATATGTCTAAAATAAAATGACAATTCCATTTCATCAAGATTACCAGTGAACCTATTACTATTAGGCAACAGTTTTATAAAAACAAAAAGCAGCATCTCTTCCCATTTCTGATCTTCTGACCTGATTCTTCAAACCACAGGTGCTGGACACACTGTATCTTCATCATATTTAGTCAGTGTATTCATCACATGTGCTTCATGCGAGGCTTTATGTAGTTTTCTGCTTTGGGCGAGTCGTTTTGTTGTCCATGTATACGTATGTGATATACATTATGACATATCTACATTTACAATGTTCTACTTAATAATGAACGTTCTCTGAGATGACCTTAAATACATTTCGCCTTCACATAAAACGTCATTCAGGTGAGGGGGACCGTACGTTATCAACCCGAACTGAACTTGTCAAGAAAGCAATCTCAGTATCAATATTGCTCGAGTATTCCTTCATACTTACGTCATTGGACAGATCGGCTACGTCTGTTTGTATTCATGTACAATGAAGTGAACAGCCTTGCCATAATTTCTGAAATACATTTAGCTAGCAGATCGGTTGAAGTTCACATAAACAAACCGATCGGGATGCTGGACGGACTTTGCTGTCAGAAGTCGATTTCCATCCAATCGCATTTCCGTAATCAAAGTCTCGTGCTTTCTCGCGCTTACTCTCGGAGTATTGGAGCAAATGCGTCGTCTGTAAAGAAAGTGCGTGAGAACAGAAAGCAGCTTACACATGGGTTGGAAACGAGAAAATACCGGTGTTGCTTTTCAAAACAACAATGGAAATGACTTAAATAGTGAGCGGAATGTAACCTAATGAAAGGATATTTTACGTCAAGTGAAAATGCCTGGAATTGTGGTGTTCCGACGCAGATGGTCGTTTGGATCCGACGATTTGGTGGTGCCATCCATATTCCTGCTCACCATCCATCTGACTTGGTAAGCAGCGTTGCTCTCTCGGTGTAATACCTGAGCCTTACTACTTCTTCCACAACTGAGACATCTGTACCATGAACAAATCGATATATGCTTCTCCTGATTATGTTTGGCCCCAAATCATCCCAATTTAGAGTTTTGCTTGCCTTTTTCATAACAGGTCTTAACTTCAGCATACTGGGTATAGTCTATTGGGGATTAGAAATCCAATGGCCTCTTGATGCAAACAGTTGGCTAGACGAGAGGACCGGCTGGAATCCGAAAGATGTGTTGCCGTTCATGTGAATAATTTATTAACATGTCATGTCAGTTGTGAATTTTCAAAGAATAGTTTTATCATTATCATCTTTGTACAATGCAGTACTGTATTGTATAGATTTCTACATGGTGCTCGGATGAAAATGTAATGCTGAATATACCATTTGAAGCATATCCTTTTACATAATGACCCCAAATTTACCTTTAAAATATAATAGGTCTTCATCCTGCTGATGCAAGTATCACCATTACTTGTAACATTTACAGTGATAATGTTGAGGATGCTACTTTTAAAGAATAAAAAAAAAAACATTCAATGTCACTGTACAGTAGGCTAATATGAAATGTTCAGTATCAGGAGTAACAGTTATAGATTTTCAGTTGTTGCATTGAGAGATCAATTTCAGAGCCCCTCAGGTGTAAATTACAGGTAATTCATGCAATACCGCAAAATTCAAAAGTAAAATGCTTCAGATTGTTGACAAATATTACCTGGACAGTCTTTTGAAATCGCTTCCTCTACTTTAATATACAATTTGACAATTTAAGTCATTCCATCATCATCGTTAAATGATGCCAAAATCATGGATTGGAACAGTTCGAGGATGTTTGCAATTAACACTAATACTTCAGTTTCTGTATCTTGATAAATAAAGTCTTACAAATACAAACCCGACTATTTGATGATCACAGGATTTTGATATATATATATAAGCAGATGTGTGATACAGTTAGATTGCTTTTAAGCAAAAATTAAATTAATGTGCAAACAACAATTCTTTTGAAAGTGAGTATTTTGTATAATCCTCAATACATGTATATATTTTTTGTAAGAAAGTAGAAGAGAACAAAGTACATTTACTATGGAAATGCTGAGTAAAATAGTTTTTTTTTTCAAATTTTGAATCTTTATTGAACCCTATTTCAATTCAACAAGTTAACTTTTATTCTAGGAATAAAACAGAAGGGTCCTGTACATATAAGTAGGATTGACAATGAATAGTTAAACAATATATTGAAAGTTCAAAGTCAACAGTAAACTGCTGAATTAACTCTTATTTTTAAAATCAATGATGATGTAGTAAAATACCTAGTAAAGATAAGTGAATGCTATAATATGCAGAGGTTAACTGCTGTGCATACTCATATGATACTGGGGGAAATGGGTGCAGCAGAAAGAGCTATATATGCAAGTAGCACTTTTAGTTTGTACATGATGTAAAATTAAAGAAGTGCTTGGTTTATGAATTATGACTATCAAAATATCCTGGTATCCTGCTGATATATTTTGCTGATCTTCAAATATGAATACTATAAAATATTGTATAGATATATATTGGCATCCATCTTTCTTTTATATATATTTAATTTTTGTAATCCCCTGAATCCATTAATATTATATAGAATGCTTGCACATCTTTCTTTCTTTTTCTCTTTTGTGTATACTATAGTGATTACAAGACTAATAGATTTTTGGGAGATAGGGTTTATGTCATTGTGTGGGTGTGTGTGTGAGTAAAAGTGCGTAGGCATGGCTATGTGTGTTTAGTTTAAATGTGTCTGCGTGAAATGCTTTTGTAATAATGTGTATACATTGGCCATGATTTTGTGTTTAGTGTCTTGTAGTAGTCAGTATATTTGGACTTTTTCATGATTTTTGTGGGCTTTGTTCTGTAAGCCAGTGTATGTATATTACTGATGATGATGATGATGATGATGTCAGACAAAAATGATGATAACTATGATAATGATAATGGTGGTCCTGGAGTCTGATTACTTGTGAATAATCAATATGTTTTGATACATAGATGATGATGTAATGAGTTTATGTTATAAGATAAACTTTATTTTACAACAATTATGAAACAATTGATTTCAACTTAAGTTAGTCTCTTGTGGATTTGGTAATTAAATGAAACACTCTTGTTGGTTGGGATGTTTGCACACGGAGGGGGGGGGGGGGGGGATATTAATTTGGGAGGAACCAAAGTACCCGGAGAAAATCTACGTGGTCGGGCATGTGACCCCATACCTTTTCATGTCTGACTGATGAAAATGATTTTGTGATGTATTTATGAAGAGGTGGAGGATGATGCACTTAAAAGATGTCACGATGATGTGCAGGTTTTAAAGTGGAGATGTAAGAGTGTATGAAGTGATATGTCAATATATATACATGTATACATCGTAACAAAATGTATAGGGGTGAAGTTTGTTTGTGTAGGTGTTGGGGGGGGGGGCAGATGTTGATATTAATGTAAGGGTAATTGTATTTTAAACTACTTCATTTGAAGCAGTTTTCAAAGGCCCAGCTTAACCTTGCAACATAATATAGTTATATACCAATAAACCAATATCATATGGAGAAAAAGTAAAAAGTATAGCTCTCCACTTGATGAACTGTGTATTATATATAGTTCCTACTTTTCTGAAATGATTGGTAGCCTTCAGAACTTAGACTTTTTTTACTTTGAGCAGTTTATTACTATTAATTAGATTAAAGAAAATTTAGTTTTCATGTAAGAAATTTTGATTAGATATCTTTCGATTATCTTTTAATTGTTTGGCAATGATCATACAAAGCCAAAGTAGATGTCTATCAGCCACATAGTGGTACAAATATTACAGGAAAGACAGGTAAATTGTCAGGGTCACTAATTCATGCAACAGTTTCATAAGAAAATGTCTTTTAGCTCATGGTCAGGACCAGAGTAATACAATGTATATGCTGTGTATTTGTAGGGTGATGATGAATTTCCAATGCATAGGATTAGATATATCAGTTCTTTTTGCAAAATTAATGTTTAGATAAAAGTTCCTGTTATTTATAAGTTACACAGGGACATAGTTTCAAGAATCCATTAACTCTGTTAATGGTGATCCTCCATAGATCTGTAACTCTGTGTTTCAGTTCTTTTAGTTTTATGGAAGACTGTAACACAAATATTTTAGACAGATCCATCATTTTTATCAGACTAAGTTGACTCAACCATGGTAATATTCTGTTTGAGTTGGACAAAGGAGGTCCAAATTCTTTAGAAAAGGTGTCTGATGTTTTTAGTTTTCATCAAGGTTGGGCAACACACATTACAGTCTGTTGTGCTATTATATATATATTATATATATAATAGCACAACAGACTGTAATGTGTGTTAATATATGTATGCAATTTTGCTATTCTGTAAGTATTGATCTGTTTTCTGACAGATTATTAGATATAAAATATAGAAAAACACTTCATTATACAACTCAATACATTTCCTGGATTTATTTTAGATGAATGCTCAATATGTTTCTTTTGTAAATTAGTTTTTTTATGATCAAATTTAGACATATTATACAAATCCAATATTTATATTATCTTAAACATCCACAATCAAGTGTGTTAAAGTTATATGTAGTTGTAGTTGTCGGCATCATATCTATATTTGGAGACAGCTTAAAATTTCCTAAATGTCAGTTGTTTGTGAAATGTATTAATATTTGCGGACAATTTTTTTTTTTTTTATGGTCACTCGAGCCTGTCTTATGAACCAGTTTCAAAACATATAAAGTGCAATGTTAGATTGAGAACATGTTTTATTTGATTATCATCTGGAAAGTCTGTGAGACCGTTATGAGACAGTCTCGCAACTTCAATATGATTATATAGTAGAACAGGAGATTTATGGTTATTCTGTCAATTTGATTTAATGTTCGTGAAACCCATGAATATGAGACAGTCTACGGACATAGATAGTGGAACAATGAAATGAAATTCCTTCATTTGATTACTGTTCATGAAATCTAGGAAATCAAGACAGTCTGCAGACAAAGATATATAGCAGAACATGAGATAGATACTTCTGCTTTATTTGATTAATGTTAGAGGATAGAGGATGTCATTACCAGCAGGGGATTCCTCCATGAATGATTGTGTCATATACCTGAGCTGCTATGTGCCAGCCTATTGTCATCTTGATCCCAATGTCACACAAGTGGTAGGTTTACATTGTCCTGCCAGTACAGAAAAAATCAATTTGAGATCATAGTGTTTGATTTTTCTGTACACAGTGTTTACTCTTCTGATGGCAATATTTGTCCGGGCTTAGTCTCGGAAATTGATTTGCCCTCATTACATTATGTAGTCTTTCTGTATTTTTTCATTATCTTCAATTATTGACATGCTTAGGATGGGGATACCTCTTTATTTAAGTCTTCTGGGTTAAAAACCTTTGTTTGTGCGATCTTCCAGGAATCCTACACTTAAACACACACATCCTCTCAGACATGTAACATGTATTGCTAGGCTATATATCGATAGCTGCCCCACTAGGTGCTGGCTCACAGTTGGTTTTGTGTTGTGATGTAATGGTATGTTGCAAACAAGGCTTCAGTGTTACATCTTTTTTACTATGTGTATTATAGAGTGCTGTCTCGAGTGTCTGCTAGTCTGCACATACCTAGTACTATTGTGTTGCATTTTCAGGTAACTGGTGTTCGTCACTTAAGTCAGGGTGGTCTGGTGGTGCAGTGGATAGCGCACTTGCCTTTCACCAAGGTGGCCGGGGTTCGATTCCCCGATTGGACGTGGAAAGGTTGGGGTCACCCGCCCGACCACGTGGGTTTTCTCCGGGTACTCCGGTTTCCTCCCACACTAAGACCCCCCCCCCACGCGCTAACATCCGGGCCAACAAGAGTGATTAATATAAGTTGAAATAACTTGTTTCATAATTGTTGTAAAATAAATGAAGTTTATATTATACTTGAGTCACTCAGGTAATCTAGTATGGTTGTTGTTCGTCTGTTGTTGTGTTTCATCCATTGTCCCTAAACAGCCATATTTTTAAACTTCTCACAAAACTTTTGATGAAATTCAGTGGTAATCATCAGCTGGTGATGGGGACCAGAATCGGTGTCAAGTGCAAAATCTTCAAGAAAACTTCTCCTTTGAAACTTGTCAATCCATTTTCATAATTTCATAAAATGATCCTTAGATGATTAGAATCAGAATTTAAACTCTAAAAGTGACTACTCCTCTGGGAGGTTTATAGAAGGTGACTTCATGGAAAACCTTTCAGCATCTCTGTAAGATAGAAACTGATGGATTTACTCTTGTCACGAAATCAATAATATCTTTGTTCACTATGTCCCACTTTTGGGGTCACCTACCCAACTGAACCTTTTATTCATTTGAATTTGAATCTTTTCAACACAAGAAAACAATATAAGTAAAAAACTAAAAGTTTTCAAAATATGAACTTATTATGAAAACATTTTGTTCCTTGTCTAAGACTAAGGTTTTCTGCTAAATTTTGATAGTCTACCCTAAAACTTCAAAATTTTCTAGAAGTACAATTGCAAAAATGTGCCTGTGCACATTCAACTACAATATATAGTACATTGACAAGTATTCTGTTGAATGGATGGTGCAAACTAACCACATTCAACTTCTTATCAGATTCAGTTCTTAGTGCTATCAGAATGACTACTGTGGCAAAGAAAATACTTGAAAGTTTGCACATTGTGTCTGACTCGGTGTTTTGTTAACATGAAATGTCAAATCACAAACAGCTTGGATTCGTCGGCTAGAAAAAAAAAGTTGGAAAGTATTTTGTCCTGATCAATCCCCAGCTTTTCTATAATTTTGATATTAATACGTCATGTCAGAATGTTGTAGCCCAGCAGAATTTACTATAGACTTTAATTAGCTAAAGGGTTGTACGTTGCTATTAAAACGTTTTGTATGTTGTGGTAACTGGTCAATAGATCTAAGCGAATTTACATGGTACACATGACTTGAATAATAGATTTCTAACGGCTGTTGACGTTCTGACTCGCTGATGACCCTTACGGTGTTTAACAGCGTGGTCAGTGGACAGTAAACCTCAAAAATAGAACTTCATTATAGAACTACTAATGGATGATTGAAAATGTGAATGAAATATAATTATGACTGCCCCGACAATAGGTCAAGACAGTGTAGATTATTGACACGCTGTCAAGTGTAAATATTGGACATCTAAAGGAAGCTGTGTCATCTGCAGGCAAGACTAATAGAATCTCCCCCCCCCCCCCCCACCCCCCTTGAGGGTGAGACAAGGAAGTACCAACCCGAGGAGGAAGATTCTTCAGTTGGCAAATTCCAGTTTTGTCAGGTTTTTGGCAATTAAAAATTGTGCCTCCCACTGGGATTGAGATTCTTGACATCTCACATCAAAGGGATGAATGTGATTTTTTTTCTCTTATAATTCATCTACTGAATTTTCAATGAATGAAGACAATTATGGCTTGGTGATCCATTTTGGGTACTGTCACCTTGTGTGTAAATATATATGCATTCAAGTAGGTCTGCTGTCTGGTCGCAATAGTCTTATGTACAAAATTTGAATTGGCGGAAATGGCTCTTCTAGTCAATTGATCTTTCTGATCTACTCGCACACTTCACACTTGTTAACAGCTAGTCTGTCTGTCAATGATTTATTTTCTTCAACTCTGGAAATTAAGTGGAGGTTGGCTCATTGTGGGGATGTTCTAAACATATTTTCTAACAGAATTTCAGTGTGACTTACTTGATATTTATGTTTCAACTGTCCCAAATCATTCCTAGCCTTTTCAAGTTGTAACTTTTTAATCTTTAAAATGTCATAAGTTTAAGAATGAAAGGAATAACTTTGATGAAAATTGAATTGTAGAGATGTTACTGAAAGATTTCAAACAATTTTGGATAAATACTTTGACACCAAAGGTTAAGTTGGATTTTACTTGGTGACATACTAACCTAATTGCTATTATGGTTGGCTATAGTCCTGAATTATTTATGATGCTAGGCGTGGTGTAAAAATTGAATTGTCTACATAGAATTGTCCCCGAGCTGTATCTATTGCCTTGCATGACTGATGAACCATAGAGTAAATTCCTGTTTTATCAATACATCACACATGTATGATAGTCATATTTTCAGATAGATCAGTCAAACTTAGTTTTTCCTGTAATTTGTAAATTTCATTTTGATGAAATATAGAAAAACACTTAAAGCTTTGGATCTGATGGACGTAAACAGAGGATTGGTTTCAGAAACCTAAGCTTGTAAGCTTGTTCTAAGGACCATCATCCATGTCATGTCTGAGAGCTAAACATGTATACATGAATAATTCATGAACCGTTGTTCTATACTGGCATGTACATGTACCAGTGCAGTGTCCCAGCAGTATCTATGCACAAGCTTTAGAAATATTGTCATTGATACATGTTATGTATACAGTTTATGCAAGTAGGATCTTAAATGAGTTTCTGTTTCGTATTTCTGTATCAAAATACGTTACCACAGTCATTATAATGCATATTTCAACCCTACTAATGCCTCTTTACATATATATGTAAAATAAAGAATCCCCCCTCCTGGAGAGCCCCTGGAGAGTCCCACCATTTTTATGCCCCCGCCATAAAAAATTATGCCCCCGCCATAAAATGGGGGGGCATATAGTGTTACCCATGTCCGTCCCGTCCCGATTCAATGTAAACACTTAGCAACTTCATTCTTTGACAGATTTTGGTCAAACTTTATACAAAGGTCAAGTATGAGTATACGTCAGGCATCGGTGTGTTTCAGGGTTCCAAGGTCAAGGCCAAGGTCACAGTTGCTATATATAGGGGGGCATTCACGTCTTACAGACATTTTCTAGTTTTTATTTTTTTCTGGAACAAACTTGATCAGTGACAGGTCTGATATCATTAATGCAGAACATTATATTCGTTTTAATACTTTTACAAATTGTATGAAAATTTGGAACAGTAAGAAACATGTTTGGCTTTTCTTTTCAGGTCAGCATTATTGGAACAGATGCCTTTGATTGAGAAAAGTCGAAGTAAAAACATGTTATCTAGTGAGGACGAGGGAATGGGCAATGGAATGGATCTCTTTAACTCGGAGAAACCAGGTGTCGGCGATGTTGGTATAAAACTTATAGATACTGCAAAACAGAGCACACAACAACAGAACACACAACAGACAGAGGTAAACAAATACTGGATTGTACTGCAATCAATTACATACATACCTGTACAAAATAGGCTTAATTATTACAGTGTTATCCAGCTTTGTATGTAAATATGCAATCATCAGCAAAAAATGTTTTTTTATTAAATTATGAAAGTTTCCTAAATTTGAATATATATGCTTTAAACTTTTTTGTCCAACCATTTCTAGGGTCAAAATATACTAGACCTTTTAGGGGACCTTAGCCCTTCACCGGTGATACCGACCAACCCAGAACCCTCCAAGTCAGCTGGAGCCAATGACCTTCTCGACCTCTTAGGGGATGTAGCAAACGCTGCTTCCGGCAATCCAGGTATTTAAATTTATGTTACAGCAATTATGGAACCGTTGATATCAACTTGTAATATCCCCCTTGTTTGCCCAGATAATACAGGGCATCAGTATATGAACAAACGATTTTCAGAAAGAGAGACACTTTTGCATGAGTGCCATATTTAGACGGTAGTATAGATGTCTTAAATGAACTACACAGTGACTTCTAGTTTATCCAAGACGTTGAAATATCCTTGTGTTTCAAGTTATAAAGAGAAGGTTTCCAGGATATTTTTGGTTTTATATTGAATTCATATAAGTTGTTTTGGCATCTAGTTTCTCTATGATGTGAAATATCTCCGGTGTTTCAACTTATAAAAGATAAAGTTTCTAGGAATTCTTTGGTTTGATGTTGAATTCATGTAAATTGTTTTGACATCTTGTTTATCCAAGATGTAACAACATTTTCTTGGGTGTTTTAAGTTATAAAAATACGGTTTCAAGGACTTTTTGGTTTCACATTCGTTTAAATTGTTTATCTTAGTAAGGCAATATTTTCTCTTTCCTCCAGTAAACAATATGGTTCCTGCCCCCAATCACAATTTGATGGACAATTTATTAGGTGCCACAACACCTAGTGCCCAGATGAACGGTGGAACAACAGGTATGTTTCTGTATACTTTTATTGTATTTGGACGGAAACCATAACTTGTTTTGTCTTTACATATTTAATAGCAGTTATTTCTCTAAAAGTGTTATTATTCTAAGATTGAACTTCATCAAATTTGAAGTACCGTATTTTCCGGCGTATGAACCGCACTTTTTTTCGTTTTTTTTTTACGTTTTTTGGCCCCCGCGGTTTATACAACGGTGCGGTTTATACGTGGATGAAATTAAACCATAAGAAATAAGAATATCAGCAAAAATTTCTGTATGATCTTCCGTTTTGAAAAGTCGGGTCGTCAGTGTTAC
>JAUMHH010027725.1:0-10456 GCA_032359455.1 Chlamys rubida
ACGAATTTTAAACATTGTTGTGATTTGTTTCCAATTTGTATGTTGAGTTTTTATTACGGTTTTATTTGATCAGATCCATGTATGTACAACCCCTGTGAAAACAATGGTACCTGTACTGTTCAATACGATGGGAGTGGTACGGTTGTAACTTGCAAATGCATGGTTGGATATTTAGGTGATCATTGTGAACGTTTAGGTGAGAAACTAATTTGATACATATTGTTGATGCCGTTGAATAATTAAATGCTGTGCCTTGAAACACAAATTACTTTTTAGTAGGGAAAACACTTTGAACGATAGATACGTACATTACTTAATATACTTTGATGAAGTCCTTCATATTTCTCCGATCACTCTTATGGTACACCTCTTAACATTTTACTGGTCACACATTGTGAATTGTTATAACCAAATTAATATAATGTAACACAGTCAGTGTTCCATTTAAGATCGAGCATTAGCAAATTTACTTGTTTGAAAATACCAGCAATGCAGATAAGCGGTATGTTATCAAGTAATTACTCTCAAAGATAATTTAGTGCTTTTTATAATCTTGTAATTCATTTGAGATTGGGATTTTTTATTTGTATTGGTAACTGACTGTAAACACATAATTCATAATAATGTTGGCGTGTATTTGTTATTTAAGGAATGCAATTTATTTTTGCAACATTCATGAGGTCAAAACAACATTGGCTTTCTGGACCTATTCCATGAATTGCGGTAACTATGTTTTAGAAAGCAAATGTTGTTATGACCTCATGAATGTTAAAAACAAAATATCATTCCATATATTTACATTTTTAGTGCTGTGAACTTTCCAACGCAAGCATAAATAAAACAAATACGGGTGGCTTTGTCCTTTTTATACATGGGGGCAATGCAATAGAAAGAAAAGCGTGTATTCGCGGGAAAATGTTAACCTTTCGCTGAGGGTCCTGGCAATACGATGACACCAAAACAAACAAAATGTAGTTCCATTTTCATAATATAATTTGTAGAATTTGTATACAAGTCGTATATATTTATATGTTTTACACACCTTACTTTAGCTTTTAAATCAGGCCAATCATTTTTAATGTTAAATCATATTAGCATAACAAATCTACATCGAGGGCTGTTTCACGGCGGACGTGAACCAAGTACATTCTGTGCTACGTAATTGTAGTGTATTAATACGCAGTGATGACGTCACCTGCGTTATGCAAAAATGAATGTCATTTTCGTCAATGGGTCCAAGCATACAGAAAGTAAATATTAAAGAAAAGCTTGCGATTTTGATGCTTTAATTAACATATTTAACACATGAGACATGTTCATTTACACTAAACACCTAATGAAATATGATATTTAAAATATATCAATTCGCGCACCATTCGTAGCAATGTTAAATCTTCAATGCTATTATTGTGTTCTTGTAATTGAATGTAAATTTGAATTTCAGATAACATTTTCTCGTTATTTCAACAGATCCATGTTTGCACAACCCATGTGGAAACAATGGCACATGTACTTCTCATTACAATGGGGCATTCACCTGCGAATGCATGATTGGATATCTAGGCCCTACCTGCGATATTGATGGTGAGTCAGTTCTTCAGCTACGATGTTTTCCAATTTTGTATAACAATGATAAACGTAACACACTATTGAATCATATTCCTTTTTTTCTGTTTTGCTTTCTTTACGGCGATGTCGCCATATGCATCTTTGTTAGTCCTATTTTATAAAGAAATTACTTAATATCGAGACATGCTGTTATGCTCAGGTTTCAGTAACATGGTACGTTTAAATGGGCCATAATCTGTCTACATGGTCTGAATGTGAATTTTATGAAGTATCCCTTCCCTTGCTCTCTACACACTATAGATAACAACAACAAAATGTATACCAGTATAACGGTGAACAACAAATTGATATCAATACTAACCGCGGTTCATTGCATGACGTAGTCCTATTGACATATAGGTCTACCGTTAATAGTTTGTAAATTTTGTTCTTAAATTCTTGTCAAACAATGCAAGAATTAAGGTTAATAAGACGCGTTTGATACCACTACGGCTTTAAAATGAGAATTCTCGCAAAACCAAGCAAAACTATGAATAAAAGAGCGATTAATGGAAACCTTTGGAAAGTATAGATTGAACAGAGTTAGGTGTTCCTTAAGGTAATTCTTCCATAACATATTTCAAACGGACACTCAGTAAAGTAGATTATTCTTCTAAACAGCACACACGACTGGAACTGAGAACGTAAAAACACCATGACTATATTTTAACCATTGGTCTGATTTCTTCCACCTTGACTGTTAAGTTTTGTTGCGGTTTTATTTGATCAGATCGCTGTATATACAACCCCTGTGAAAACATCGGTACCTGTACTGTTCAATACGATGGGAGTGGTACGGACGTTACTTGCAAATGCACGGTTGGATTTATTGGCGATCGATGCGCATTTTACGTTTAGAAAACAATTTGATAGTATACCCACCGTCCTTTATCAAATATTATAAATGAATAATCCTGCTACTGACATATTACATTTCATGATATCATTGATAGGGATAATAGTACTAAAGACATTAAATATCTGGTATTGACAACGGAACAAGAATATAAACGTACTAGGCCTGTTATACAAATCACCTAAACGAAGTTGGGGACTTATTCGTTTTGCTACGCTTCTCTTATCATTATAATTGTTCTTTCTTATTATTTTTTATCGCCAACTATTTTCCCTAGTTCTCCTCATAAACTACTGGCTGAATACACCTGAAACTTCACGTGAATTGTGGTGGGCATATGTAGATATGCGTAATGTATTTCATTTTCCGATCGGTCATCAAGGCCGTTAATTGATCGATACATTTCTGGGTGTACGCAAAGGTGATGCCATCGGTCCATCTCTTTTTTCTTATTTAGCTCCGACTTAATATGTAAAGGTATTATGGAAATGCAAATTATTTCAATTGCATCATTTGCGCTAAATTCAACATAAACCTAAGCGTTTCGGGTAAAAATCATAACTACGATCGGCGTTGGTTTAAATAATAGTTACCATATTGACAATGTTAATAAAAAAAGATATAATAAATACAAAATGTACCGATATTAATCTTTTCTAAGGATCCTACCTTACTCATTTTAAAAACGCTTTTACACTAGTAACTCTATATTTTAAAGACCTGCTCGTCGTTTTAAATATACGGATTTATTGCCATCCACATCTGCTAATAGGATGAAGTATTTTTATGAATGCTAGCAGTTTTGATATGATTTTTTTTATTCCATGCTGGTAACTGTAGTTGGAGTAAATTATTACTGTTTAAATGTTTAATAAGGTGGTGCTTACATTTGCTCGATCAGAACTAGTTTGCGGAAATGAATCTTACGCTTCATAATGTAGCTTGTTAGAACATTGCGCTGACGAAGGTTCTTTCTGTATTTGGATGATAGGATTTATTTTAAAGGTGATTTGTTAAAATAAACGAAAATGCGATATTGAATTGTTGTTTTATCTCCATTATTAGGGTAAACTTTAGTGTATGTAGACACATATTAACCAAAATTATTGCATGTTATTGATATTCTCTGGGTACTACTCCTTATTCCATTTCAATGTTTAAGATGCGTCATTATTCTTCCATTCTAAACAGCTAGCTGTCCAGCTGATCGTGGCTACACTTACAGCCCAACCCTTGACTGGTGTTACAAGTTATTTACAGGACTAACAATGTCCGTTCAATCTGCGAGTCACTACTGTAACCAAGATGGCGCACGTCTGCTCAGAATCAACTCAGTGGAGAGGCAGCTACACATGACTAAGTTTCTAAGTAAGTTGAACACATCTATAAGAGACATATTGGAATCAATAACAACCGAATGGTTTTGTAATAATTCGTTCGTAAAAGTATTGCATAGCCATACTGATATTAACTCATATCTAATTCTGTTCTTTGATGTACATATATCTGTAAAAAGAATCAATAAATTAAATTATGGGTTTAATTAGGAGAACTATGGAATAGATGGATCATAATACATACAAATGACTCATAAGACCTAATATTGAATATGCTAACCCGGTGTGGAGCCCGCACCTGATAAAACATATAGCAGCCATTGAAAACGTCCAGAGAAGAGCAACTATATTGATACGGGTATGACAGACCTGTCCTACCCGGAGAGACCTGGGGTATTGCAGCTCAAAACATTGGCTTACAGACGCGTCAGGGGAGACCTAATTTAACTTTTTTAAATCACGACAGGGAAATATGATCCCAAAGTGTCCAAGTTCATGTCACAAGAACAATATTGTTACAAGGGGTCATGAGTATAAACTATTCAAGGATTGAACACGACTAAATATGAGAAAGAATTTATTTTGTCACAGAACTGTTGACATCTGGAACAGCCTGTCGCCAGTAGAGATGTTGTTATCAAGAACTATCAAATCTTTCGAGTCTTGACTAGACCATCACTGGAGAAACCAACCGATACTCTATTATTATAGAGAACCAGTTTTATTATCCATCCGTAGTTAAATATACCTTCTGATAATTAATTATCAAATAAATGTTGTGAACACTAATTACTCTAATTGGGAATTTATGTATAATCTAATTTTCTTCACCACAGCCATTAATCATTAGTGTTATTCAAAAGTCCGAGCTCTTGTCAGAATTTGTTCAAACCGTAAGTCCTACAGTCAAAATAAAATCTGTTTATCTGTGTAGTTATACCCCCTTATTATATTTATTAGAATATAAACCTAATTAATACAAATAATAACACAATCCATTGATGGGATCATAGCGTGTTACTTTTTCATTTCTTAAAATTTGCAATCAATCGCAAAACACACCTATCACTTATATTTTTCCTTCCCTGGCCAATATATAGAGGATCTTACATGAGTGTCCATGCCATACTGAATTTATAGAACAAGTTAAATTCAATATGACATGGGCACTCATGTAAGATTCTATTTATCACATACAAAAATTAAACACAAATATGTGTCATCACCTGCCTTTATATTGGTCAAAACCAAAGTACTCCGATCATAGTATTGTCGTCCGCGCAGCGCAAAGTAGCTCCAGATTTTAAAACAAAAATAATGAACGATTTTTAATGCAATGAAAATAATAATGACAAAATAATCATTTTAAATTCATTTAATAACAAAAACATTAAAATGTCTATGCACTAAATAGAGTTAACAATTTTGACCAATCGCAGGGCCTTTAGGTTTTATTACATGTGTGTGTTACAATGATTATGGCATGTCCGTATGCAATAGTTGAACGTGTCAGTTATGTGATACATCTTTATATTTGATTACACATGCACATACCGAAACATTCTCCCTCAGTGAAAGACATATGTATACATGTAGCTACGGTGTTGAGGAAACGAGCTGGGATGAACACACCTAGCGAGCGCGTCCTATACCACAACACCACATGACTGCATACCCTATACGTCACTCGAGGACTCACCTACGGACACTTACGGACAAAACCTTAGTTCATTTCACCTGTTAAACGTATATGGAATACATCTTTTTTTCAAACACGAAAGTTAATCCTTTATAAATCGATGACATTGTGATCTGGATGTTTTTTTTATCTTTTCAGTTTCCCATGTTGTCAATTCCATATACATAGCGGGTCGTTCCGAGAACATGGATTTTAACTACATTTATGAGGACGGTACACCTTTATCTTACTTCAACTGGGATACCAACCAACCCGCTCAGCAAAGAAGCATCAGTATGAATTTACAGGTCTCTAGTTATGTATGGAGGTGTGGACACGGGACATACGCTCGTGATTTTATGTGTGAAATATAAAAACAGATGTTCTTCAGGAAGCTGAACTGACAACTTGAACCGTTCGATTGTCACATCGATACCAAAGAAATTTAAATAAATTTTGTTTTGAATCATAAAATCACCATCGTGTGAAATTACCACCAAAACGATACCTAATTCAGCAACATAAATTGTCAAAATCTTGTTTATGTTCAAAATAAAATGGATTGAATATCAACTCTATGTCTTATAAAGGTATATCTTTTAAAAAAGAAATGAAATGGAATGATCTCAAATATATATTTCGAAAGTCTGGGGTCTGTATTACGTATTATTCTAAACTGTACTTTAAAACCTGTCCTACTGCATAATAAACATGCATGCAGTTTTCTCTCATTTCCTGTGTAAGATAGAGCTATCCAGGGTAAGAAAGGGGTGTAGGACATTTCTATCTCACACCCCATTTCACGTGACGTGACGTCACAATGGCTCGAAAATGACATGACGTCAGGAATTTTGGAACTCTCCGATGCCGCAATGCGGAAAAGGCGACGTGATGAAATCAAAAACCTTTTACGATATATTTACCGTACACGTTAGAAAGTTGTGATTAATTTTCCTGCGCAAACATTGTTTGCCAATATGGAATATGATAAAACCAGCTGGCTGTTTCGTTTTCGTCTAAAAACTCTGGAGGAAAATTTACATTTTCAAAACGGTGGCCAGTCCAAACGCATTTTCATGGTTTCTGAGCTTATTCTGGTGATTGGAATGAGAGAAAAATACTCTTTTATGCCCAATGGTGTAGGGTCTAATTTTCCTATCCTCCACCCCTGAGATATATTTATTATACAGTAGTTAAGTCAGTAAGACAGAACATTTGCTTTAATTGTATAGAGTATTTGTGAAGTCGATTTGTTTGATTGCATTTTGGCAATCTTGTCTGTTTTTTCAATATTTGAGAATAATGTTGACATGCGAAGCTAGGAAATATGGGATAGATTATTTGATAATTTTATCTGTGGTCTATTTTGTATAAACTGACGTACATGTAAGATACAAATTGTAAATAGATTTATATCGTACTGATTGTAGATATTTATATAATAAAATATTGCATGATTAATGCGACACATGTCTTATTTTTAGTTTTGACAGTTGTTTATAACTATCACTACATATTCATCAGTGCCATTCGACATCGTGTAACCTATATTACCAACGAATACTATAATGTTATGAGAAAAGGTGATCATTGAATGTTAATATAAAGGCTATGTTTTGCGTTTTAATGAAAACGATACAGACATTGGGTGACAGAGATTTCCTCCGTGCAACCGCGGAGAGTGGAGTGGTTTAACTTATAAGAGTTATCCCCCTTTTCTCATCAATACCACACATTAAATACTGTTCCATACTCATTATTTATAGATTTAGGCGACAAATTACAACATTTAGAATTGTTGCAACAATTAATTTATTCTGGTGGACAAGGTCAAAATACTAGGTCTTTCCAAAAACATTAAAACATGAAATGGGGGCGGCATATATTGTTTATTTGTTTAGGACAAAGTTTTTAAAGAATTTAATAACGTGCCTACGATATCCGCTATGTTCATAATGAGTGAGTAATAGTATATTCGAATATTTAAATATTTCAGTACTCAATATTTAAGGAATGTCAAGGACAAGCCTGATGGAGTCATATGGCCTCCAATGTGCCTTCTATACCCCGGTTATGGATGGTGTCAATGCACACCCTGTTATAACAGAACATACTCCCTTCACAGGAATCATGGACATTTTTGGTTTGCCATCTCACTTTCACAATTATCTGCGTCCCTTCATATTTCTAAAGCTTCTTCAATATAGACAGTGTTATAACAGACTCTAAAATCTTAAATGTTGTTAAATTAAAATTTCCTTCATCTAGTTAGATTCCTCAAGAGGATGCTTCAATTACGATAAATGGCAACAGCAAGAATTACCCGCTATACCATTACCACTATCGTGAAATATTTGTATGAGTCCTCTAAAAATCACATTTAGCGATGTGATGCTTTTTACAGAATGATACTTTTACGATATTTGAATGCTTGAAAATAGAGAAATTAATACAGGAGAACTCAGGATCTTTATTAAAAACGCTCGCTTATGCCTTATCAATATGGGCATCTAATGACTACAACTTCATGTACCAAAATTAGTAGTCAATTAACGGGCTGCAAAGCTTGACGGGGAAGTTATTTTAAGCCAAAATTGGTGCTGCGTCTTTTTAACACGTATGAAACTCCGCGAGAAAACTAGAATTTTTTGATGCATTTTGCGGTGAGGTAGACAGATCTATTTAGTATTTAAAATGTATTGCTGAGTGTTTTAACATATTTTTCTTTATCATAATGTGATATTTATTAGAAAAGCTGTTATCTTTCACTTTAGAATGCGTTATCCGGTATCAATTGCTTTCATGCATAATCTTGTTTCAACGAAAGGATAGATACTTATTATCCAAAAACCTTAATCAAACTTCCCTGATCAACATCCTTGACATCTGTGACATACTTTGGACTGAGATCATGACTTAATATGTAGTTACCGGTAGCAACGATTGAACGTATTATTGACATCAATCCAAATCTTCAGAGCTTTTCCATATCCTAACCCGTATCAAACCGAGAATCCCTTATCAGCCCGAAAAGCAGATGGCTGATATGGATTGAGGAGGTATAGGGAAATGCACATCTATAACATCATAATTATAAGCAATAACACATATGATATACAGTAAATTTATATTTCATGAGCTCAACTATGATCACACTCCACCTTGAACTAAACACAATTACACATGCAAAACAAGTCATATCACTGATAAGTATATGGTAATTATAGATTATCACACTGAATTTTCAAGGTTTGTCGTGAGAACAATTTTCTCATCGCGATCACGTGGATGAAATCGAGAGGCTACCACACGACAAACACTGACAATACCTGTACGATGAACTATTTATCATCTATATACTACTACCTTATGTAATTCTCCATGTAAAAAACGCAACTAAATACCGTGTTTTCCAAATGACTTCTAAGCTCAATGGTCAACGATCGCCTGTGACAAGGTCAAATTATTTTGAAAATATCTTTCTACATAGTTTTAAGTTGCACGGTATTCCTCCGCGCAAATCTTTAATTTGTTTACGTTTGTCACAGACCGAGGATCAATAAACCTAGATGTTAGTTAGAAGATATGATATTTGGTTGAATTTTGATGAATGGAGCAATATATAAGGTAGTAGCATATCGATGATTAACAGTTTATCACACAACTTTTCAGGATTTGTCGTTCGAACAATTTTCTCATCATGACAAACTTTGAAAACAGAGTGTGAAAATGTATATTTATAACCCGGCCAATACTTTTCGGAAGAATGTTCGATAACCAAGATATACTTTGGGTAAAATACATGTATGATCGGATTTGTCGAGTTGTTAACACTCCGGCCTTCAACGCAGCCGGCCGGGGTTCGATCCCCGAAGTCGACGTACGCATAGATATTCAGAGAAAGTGTTTTCTCCTGCCCACACAACTCCAACAACCCAGGTGGAGTATCAATTGGTCTGGGGTGGATGTTGCGGTATCTGTGCTGTAGCATTCAAGTGATGTGGCACTATAAATGATGCCGTTGGAAGCACGGCTCCACGACAAACAGAACACATTACATCTCCTGCACACACGCATGCATACATGTACACACATAGAGATATATTAGCCAGGTGGAATAGGACTAGCAGTTAGCGCCTGATAAGGCAGCTCCTGCGAATTCCTCAAAAATTGTACTGATTAATGTATAGGCTAATTGTATTGATTGTATATCTATGTAATGTAAAGCGCTTTAGAATGGCTTATATTAGCTAGATAGGGCGCTATATCGAATGTTGTATATTTTATTTATTTATTTATTTATTTATGTTTAATCAAATTTTGTTTAGTTAAATCATATTAGATACACAAATTTGCACGACGTTGTTGGTCACTCTATTATTAAAACCCTAAGTGTTACAAATAACATAATACTGTCACAATACAGTAACTGGTGCAACTAATGTCATTTTTCAATACACAGTTTGGGAGGCACAGGTGACTGACAATCAATAAAACGTTAAGGTCTTGGGAATTAGATATGAATTACCTAAAAGGGAATTTGCTCAGATTTTTTTTCAGATGTTTGATGTCACATTCAGTTCACAGACATATCAGTGATCTACAATAAACAAAGAGCTAAAATATTGCTTTTTATTCAGATGTTTCATGTCTCATTAAGTTTACACACATATTATAGATCTACAATAAACAAAGAGCTACAGTATGTATGTTTCCACATACACATGGACATATTTGGTGTTTGGAATATTTGACTTAACGAACAGGTGTTTAAAGTTTGGCCTCACATATGCAAAGATATATTAATAATATTCAGAATAATCTACATATGAATGTGTCCTTTACTTTTCATTGGTTTGTTTATATATATATATATATTGTTTTATATTCTAACTCGTCTTTGCCTTTTTCCTGATTTTTACGACATCAACACAATCAAATATCAATAAAGTGAATTATCTGCTATGTAGTGTATTA
>JAUMHH010027747.1:0-10456 GCA_032359455.1 Chlamys rubida
CTCGTTATTTGACATGTCGTCAGAAACTGAGGAAACCGTGGCTGCGAGACGCGTGAAACTGATATCGTTTGAAGTGAGTGATCTTGCGACGGAGCACAGGGGTTTGTTACAAATGTCTCAAATGTTTATGTGTGCTGTGACTCATATCAGTAGGTCTGTAACATATGTGTCAGTAGATCTATAGAATATTTGTATTTCAGACATTTGTAACGAACCCCTGTTGATCAGTGCAGTGTAACAGACGATATTTCTGATAAATTGCAAGTGTCGAGTGTTAAAATTGTGTCCATTGCCGGCATTGGTGATTTCAACCGATGTGCATTTTGTGCGATATTGCAGACCTTGGTCTTGTTTTTGTTGTAATAAAAGTGTTTTTCATTTAATTTTTTATTTTGCACATAAATTTACAATGACATTGTCAGGTCTCACAATGCCCAGCGATATTTCAGCAGCCGTCTTGTTTATTTACATTGGATATTGTAGTTCCGGTCAGTGTTGTATTAATACGCTAAGTATTGTGTCTCGTGCTGCATGGTAATCAAAGTCCCATCAACGACACAGCGTTCAAAGAGGCTATATAGTGACAATGCCATGCAAATGTAAATATTCCTATTTTCAAGATTCACACTTTGTTATCTTATTAACTTATTTTACAACAATTATAAAACAAGTACTATAACTCAAATAAACCACTCTTGTTGGCCATGATAGTACGCGGGGGTATTGTTACGGGATGAAACCGGAGTACATAGCGAAAACCAACTTGAGCGGACTGAAAACTGATCAATCTATGTCTTGAAAGCAGGATATATAATGTAGAAAGGCAGTGGATATATTAAAAAGGGTAGAGAATATCATCTACGAATTAACATGTTGAATATAAGGTTTATTTGATTATTATACAGACAGTTGATTCATTGGCTACAGGTAATCAATGTTGCTTTGATCATTTTCTTTATTTTTTATTTCCGCTCGGAGAATGTTTATATAACTAAATATGTTTCCCCATAAGATCATGATGGTGATCATACAACTTATTAAAATATCAAGGCCAAAGAAAGTGGATGAAGTAAAAGAGTGTGCAATGTTTTTTATTTCAGTGTGATTTCAGGTCCATTCATTTTTTTTTCGATTATAGCACATCGTCGATGAACCTTTAAGAAGTAAGGAATTTATGAAGCATTTATCTTTTCTTATATCTCTTACAGATTAAACAATCGTGCTTTCAATTCGTTCTACATCTTTCGGACAAATCAAGAACACTTCTTGAGCTTAAATCGTGTCGATTTTAGGGGGTTTTAATCCTGCAAAATGTAGGTCAATACCATTTTACCGCATCTAATTCGTTAGTCAATTGGAAATAACAACGTTTTTCGGATTTATATTAGGTTGTGATACAAACAGTTGGTGTGAAGTGGTGTTAGAGTCGTATTTTCAATCGTTACATGGCTGTTTCCTATACTTGTTCATTAACGAAGCCAACAAATATAACAATGTTATTACATGAATTTCCATTGCATCAGTGTTAATTTGTATGCGCACGACGATAAAATCAGGATTGCTATTGCTAATTTTTATTTATTACCATTCATCTTTTGATCCATATGAGAGAAAAAAACGTATAAGTTATTATCGCTGAAATTGATTGCATGTTTCACTACATTTATCATTTGTAGCTTCAAAACAGTTAATTAACATGTGTAAAAACGGAAACCTGTTCAACCACAAGATGTTTTAGAGAGCAGTTTTGTATTGGTTTCGCGTTAAACTCCTATGGCAATTTTCGATAAACGCAGGAGATTGAATAATGCTTGAAAAAAGGTTGAAGAGCATCATCGTTTAAAAAGCAAAGCCGTAAAAGGATGTCTTCAAATTATTAGACACATTTGATACATATCAAGTACTAAGGTAATTCAAATTTTGTAAAAGCGGAAATATAGGATTCTTTTATGCTCATGGCCTGGAAAAAAACCGATCCTTACTACCTTAAAAGGTTTGTAGCATCAAGACATTCTGCTTCAAATTGTATGCTACATAATAAACGCTGACTAAAGAACACTAATATAACAAAATAACAAAAATTAGAAAGCGTAAAATATCCACCAATAATGCCACACTCATCCAAGTAAACACCAAGTAACAAATATCGCGAGCACACTCTTTCTTTAATTACTTGTACGTGTTTTCAACCGTAGATACTGTTTAATTTATATACAATCCAAATTTTACTTTAGCGGCCTTAAGAAGAATACGTACTGAAAACGATGTCAGAACAATACAAACTTAAGACAAAGACAGGGATATATACTGACGCCGATATCTAAGGAATACATACTGAAGCCAGTGTCAAAGTGATATATACTGAGACTGATTTCAAAGGAATATATAGTGAAAACGATACCAAAGGAATATATAGTGAAAACGATACCAAAGGAATACATACTGAAAATGATCTCAAAAGAATATATACTGAAGCCGATGTAAAATGAATACATACTTGAAAACGATGTCAGAGGGATATACTGAAGACGATGTCAAAGGAATACATACTGAAGACGATGTCAAAGGAATATATACTGAAGCCGATGTAAAATGAATATAAACGATGTCAGAGGGATATACTGAAAACGATGTCAAAGGGATATACTGAAGACGATGTCAAAGGAATAAAAAATGAAGACGATGTCAAAGGAATATATACTAAAGACGACGTTAGAGCATACTGACGACGTTGTTGGAGGGATACATGTACATACTGACGACGATGTCGGAGGGATACATACTGACGACGATGTCGGAGGGATACATACTGACGACGATGTCGGAGGGATACATACTGACGACGAAGGCGAGATAATTCTGCCATTGGTTAAGCAATATGATAATCACTTTATTACACTAACGTGTACTGGAAACAACAAATATACCCCATGTCAAGTGTTAATGACAACATGCTGGTTTTCCGTTAACGCGTATACGCGATTGCACGTTTCTTGTTTGGTGTCCAGCGTTTTTAATGATTTGTGGTAGATTCAATAAATATACAGAAATATATATATATACTTAAATTATAATTGTGCATTGATGTAATCTAGGTTATGTAAGTTGACTCGAGATCAAATGTATGTTATGTAATAATTTGTCATTAAATGTCACCTTCGGTGGCCATTTAAAACTTCAATTTGCTGTTGGGTTATCTTTGAGTTGAAACAGCATAAAGAGTATTATCAAAACATTATTACCCAATACTTCTAAAGCTATGTCGTTATGTATCATTATAGTGGAGAGAAACACCAGTCCTAAATATTACTGAGGTATGCCTATTTGGAACGTCGTGATGTGATAGGTAATCCAACATTTTCACCTACAGTGTAGATATCTTTACATACAAGTACAATCAAAACTGCAGCAGAAATCGCATAATTTATATCGTGTAGAACATCTTCTTACAAACAAGTATACTCAAGAATTATGTAGTGACTAAAAGGTTAATAAAATCACTCCTGTGTGATGAAGATAGAGCAACGTCAACCGCAAGGGTAACGTTTTTAAAGTGTTTAACTTCCAAATCTAAATTAAAAGAGATATCGCTGTCTACAAATCATACGGGTGTGATTGAGTATTTGTCTCGATTACTTCCCTAAGTAAAATATGTTGTAACGAAGGACCAAATACATGGCATCGTCGTCAAGAACGCAGGAAATCACTAAGGTCCCCCTGATTATGTTTCATAAAGTGGTGACGCCATAGTTCCTGTTTATCTCATATGTCTGTCTTTCCCTAGGTAAGTACATTCATATCTAACTTTTCAGATTTTCCTTTTAACAGCGAATTGCTGAAAAATATCTCTTTCGGTTGAAGTCCACAAGAGATCAGAAGAAATATTAATAATCTGACAATGGCTTCTCTTACGCCTTTGTAAGTAATTTCAGGAAACAGACATTCATTTCCCCTAACTGCATAGGTATGGTATCTTCTGACTGCGTACATGTGTACCTAAAGTCACTATAGAAACCCCTAACAACACATAACATCATGTAAGATTTATCTTAGTATACCCTGTCTCCTGCATACAAACATGCAAGCACGCATGCACAACACACATGGAGGCACGTCCTTAACTGACGTTAGCTGTTAATAGCTATCACTGCGGTCGGAGTCAGAATCTTTGTTGTGTGTCCCAAAATCTCATACTGTGACTACGGAAACAGATGCTTTGAGAGGGTTTCGGCTACGTTGTGGAATGGCTTACCATCTGCTATGAGAAAGTCAAATACCCTGGCCAAGTTCAAGAGGGACATCAAAACTCACCTCTTCACGTCTGCATTTTAGAATCCATGCAAAGACATCATGTAAATACCACCCTTTTATTTGTTCAATTATGTGCACATTGGTTGCTTCAATGTATAAAAGTGATTGTAAGCCTTTGTTTTTTGTTATCACAATTATAACCATTACTATTATCCATATGTTGTAAAGCGCTTAAGAGTAATTTTACAAATTATATAGGGCGCTATATAAATGTTGTATATTATCATTATTATTATTAATTAGTAGTTTCATTTAAATTATTTTTCTGAAAATAAATTAACTCCTGTGTGAAACTAACTTGTCGACTTACGGCTGAAATATTCCATAAGTCCACTGACCGTGTGGGCAACACGTTCTAAGTGATGGGTAGTGAAGTAACACAATCGGCTTGTTTATCTTGTCATCTATTCTGAAACTCTGTTGTTGTGTTGTGTGAACGTTTGCTTTTGCAACTGCGCTTCAAAATAGTACCCGAAATATAATAATTTAGTAAAAAGAAACAGAAAAGTGGTCAACAAACCAGCACACAGATGAGACTCGAGACGCTGAAAAATAAATATTACAGAAAAAGAGGAAACAGAAATACACAAACATTAACTCCTACAACAAAAAAGACAAAAAAAAAGCCCAATGTTTTCTTTATCATACATTGTCTATGACACCCAGATTATGAGAGTTTGTCTGTCAACAAATTATATAATAAACATTTAACATATCTGCGAGCAAAATCTAGAATTGGAAATGACATTGTGATGACACTGTCAAATATTTATCAGAGTAATTCTGGTAAAAAACAACTGGTAAGCACATGTAGATTATTTTTAAAAGTCTTCAAATACGCCTAAATCGAACAAGGCCTAATTATTATTTATCTACAGTTTCTCGAGAACGTTGCTAAAAGATGCTCAACCTTTACTTAGGTAACGCGATGTGATCAGTGAATCAGTATTGCCTAATGTAATAAAACAATGGTATGTTGTGGAGTTTTTTTAATGAGAAATGTTAGTTAAGATACATATTTCTTTCAAATCAAAATTAACCAGTACTCCTTTAAATTTCAAAATGTATAAGTTAATGGAGTTCACGCACTTCCCCTCCCATTTCAACAGTAGTTATGACCGATTTTGATTAGGACTTTTTGGCCCCCAGCAACATCGACGAGCCCTAGCAGGACACTGTGTCATGCAGTGTAATTAATATTTTTGGCATACTGTATCTTTTACCCAATCACTTGTGTTTTTTTTTACGTTTATCCTTACACATAATCGGACTTTTTTCTGAACGAATCTTGGTTATACTTAATAAGTGAAGGGTGTCGAGCTTTTCAGCCTTGAAAAGAATTAAATGTTAAGAGGTTGACATGGCTTGTTTGGTTCAAATAATGACGTTAAATTCGGTAGACATTTTGTGAAGATAATCGAAGAGGATTAGTTTTGTGTTGATAGTATCGATACCTATCTCGGTTTAGAAAAGGCGTTACATGTATATGGCATTTATGAAATCGATATTTTGGACATGTTAGAAAAAAAGACGTTGCTTAATTCAGCATTATAGGGCACGTGCTTATCATGGGCGATTTCAATAGCAGACCAGACAACGAGCTTGCTTTTCTTACACATATTCTTTAAGATGGTTTACATAATAAACGAAATTTAAATGTAACCCTTTAAAGATGAATCGAACGATTGTTCGGGTAGTTCTGAAGATACTTTTGTTAACAAATTAATGCATCGTCTTTAACAAATGCCTCGAGTATTAAACGACCAGACTTAGATGATAAATCTGGCCAAGTTTAAATTAACATTACATAACGGATAAGGTTCAAGTACGATCGCTTGACAACTTGTCGAAAGTAATTGTTCATATTTTGTTCAAAATTGTGATGCTAATAAATTTAAAGAACAGTGTGACCATGTTCGATATTTTTACCTTGAAACACCTGTATGTGTTTCCAATTGTCATAATTTGAAAAATATGTTTTGTACTCTCAACACTGTTTCATGGACAGTAAAGCTAAGGTGAATATTGTTATTTTCGTAAATGAAAATAGGGCCTTGATTTCACAACCGTTGAATGGGTTGGTAACACCTGAAGGAGTATTGATTCCGGTCTGTGAATAATGTCTACTGTTGTTTTGATAAGTGCTGTTCTTCTTACAAGAAAGGCGTATATACCCGTTATTGCTCGTCTGGAGGGCTAGACGATTGTCAAAGAACCAGACAACCTTGGTTTGACAAGGAATCTAAAGATTACATAAAACATATACATCTGCTTTGAGTTAACTAAGAAACTTTAGTTGGCGAGAAGAAAATAATAAAACATATACGAAGCAAGGCTGGAGAGCGCACTGATCTTAAGATGGGGGGCGGGGGTGGCGATATATTTATGATGACAAATGATCCGAAAGTGAATGTTTATTACATTTTATTTTGTAGACGAAATACATCTTTAACTGGTTTGTCTTGAATGATTTTATCAATATTGTAAAGATATTTCTAATATTGCGGTTAACTCTATTCCTGTCCACGTAAAGCACATTGATACAAAGAAAAAATTATCTGACGAATACATTTTGTTTGATTGCCAAATCATTGCAGATACATAACATAAAACTCTTTCCACGACATCCCGGGGTGTAGAGTTAGGAAAACCCATCGGAGGGGTATTCAAACTGGGTAAATTAGATGCTTGCTGAGGGTTTGCTGTAATTTCGAAGTCATGCGATGGGGTTTATAAGACTCATTTATCTCTGGATGTAGGGTAGGTACATTACACCCAGGGGATTTATAAGGGCTTTGCACTAATTTTAGATTCCTCAGAAATACAGGTGTCGTCATTTTTGCATCGCGTCATCAGCATGTTCAAGATATGCAGACGGCACGTCATTGTTGTCCCATTTTGACGTCAAGCACGTGAAATGGCATGTAAGATTAGTAGAATCCAACGCTGATGTGAGGTATGTGAGGTATGGATACAGTCATTCAAGCCCAAGGGATTACATATTGAGCAGGAGACCCGAGGCTTTAATAATAATAGAATTTTGGTCAGAACCTCGGCCAAGCCTTGTGCAGAATATCCGTTTCTCCTACAACAACTATTGGTTTCCTCACTCCAGACTCATTGGATAAACCTGCTATGAGTTGGCAAACATTTTTTGTGACCCACCAGTTAGTTACATCCTGGACGTGATTTCATTTGTTTCTTTTCTTATTATGACATCTATTTGTTAATAGATCTTGGTTGCTACTTCGTGTAAGTACTGGTTGCAAATATTGAAAGGTAGTAAGTACATTTTGAGAAATTATTATAATGAACTTATAGAACTTCATTCCCAATCGCAAGGCAAATTTGACATATGATCTAAAACATGAATTCTGTTCGCTTGGTTTCTGTGCTGTGCAGACGGTGCATCATGCAATTATTTAGAAACACACATGTACATAAGATAATAGCAACCAGGAAGTGAGAGATATTTTCATTATTTCTTCTTAGATAATGTTATAGAAATACACTTTTGATCGTTTTAGTGTACTTTACGCTGTTGTTCGACAACACAAAGATGAAGACAAAGACAGTATAAATCTATACATACGAGGTCCTGAAACGAGAGCATACTAGTTAAAAAAACAACTGAAAGAACACTGAAGCGCCCAGTAACCGACGATTGTGTACTAAATAGATTCTTTGTTGAATGTCGGGGATAGTTTGCTTATATTCTCATGTGTCCTATTAATTCAAAATTAAGAATTTCGTATAGCAAGCCTTGTCTTGCATAATTCATGTGCCTACATGTAGGTAGACAAGTTTACAGGTACATGTACTTGCTAGTTATAATGCAATGACTTTTAGTAATTCAAGTTTATGCTCTACCCAAACAATTGCTACCGGCAACACTTTATTGCTAATGTATGAACTTGCTACGTTAAATAACAATTTGTTTTGTTACAGAAGCTCACCAGTCTAAGATACAATGCAAGTCATGCACAGGGCAGACATATTAGATCAAGGTGGGTTGGTTGTATAGGGTTTAACGTGGTATCGACAGCTAAGGTACGTTAACGATGTACTTCCATGTGTGCTGTGTATTAGTACATGGGTGTATTCTTGCCTCCTTGTGATACATGTAGTTCTACTTTACTGAAACACTATTCCGAAGGCACCCAGCACAGCATTCCGCCCGCTCATATCATACTGACAATGGGTAAACCAGTTGTTGTTATTACCCAAAACGCTGGACGTAAAGCAGGGAATATCAACTACCATATTTAAGGACTTTGGTATGTCCTGGTCTGGGGAAAGAATGCATTGCCTTTCCAACTTGGGAGAGCGTTCAACACCAATGCCAAAAATGAGGTATTGCCAGGAGAGGCACCAGGAAATAGGAAGTTAGGTGGTAGAGAGAAAATATAACGATCCTAAATGCTGCTATTCGGAGAAACCATATCTTTTTTAGTTTCTTTAATTTTCCTTAATAAAAAGTACAACATGTTCTAAATGTAACAGGAACCGTTGCAGAGTTTATCAAACTACAGGCGAAAAGCCAAATAATTGTTTTTTTCTCGATCACCATACCTACCCTTTAGACAAATCACAAGAATTTAGATAAGAAAAAAAGGGAACCAATCACACAACCTTTGCAAACACCCATTTTCTATCCGTAACTGTCTCGGCATACCAGAGGCAGTAGCGGCTATGTTTGATGTCGGATCGGAGAAGAACATGCGTTCAGCATATCCACATATGCAAATCAGTACTCTTGTGAAGTGGCATTAGTATCCGGCAAGTAGTCTCTGAGCAAACTTCCGTAACCGGAAACAGTTCTGCTTTGGTATAAGCATCCCCTTGCCTCACTGGAAATACCATGCCGACGGCACCCAGCACAGCATTCCGCCCGGTCACATTATACTTTCAACGGGTGAACCATTAAACAGTTTTTGGTAAAATCAAGGGCTTTGGTAATTCCCAGAATTGGGATTGAACCAATTGCTTCTACGCTCGGGCGAACGGTCAGAAGAACGGCCACACCAGTGAGGTATCGCCAAGCAAGGCGTTAGGAAAGATGAACTGGCTAGGAAGTAGAGAATAAATATAAATATCCCAAAAAAAATTGCAATTGGTGCAGCAGATTAATTGCGGCCGCTTTTAAGTCCAAAAGCACAGGAAACAAATGCCAAACCCAATTTCTGCAAGGAGCTCATATATTGGTTGCCTCGTGCGCATTTGGACTAAACAAATCCCCGATGTCTGTAAGATTTACTTCAAGACCGGTCGATAAATTAAAGTACCCCCCATAAAATGTATTATATACCAAATTAGACTACACAAAGAAAACAGATTTGTTGTTTGTTTGAAACGTGAAACATGGGAATCTGAAGGCATCATGTAAATATGTAAATATTTATGAAGGTCGTCTCCATGATGTGCCGCCCATCCTGGGTTGATATTATGTTGGAACTGAGATGTGTTACATATACCTTAAATCCTTGGATGAACGACCTTATTGAGTTTTAATGGAATGGCAAAATTTTAATGGAATGGCAAAACACATCACGTAAAGTTCACATATAAAACATCATTATACATGATGTATCACATAGCAAATTCGTTTTGCGATTTCCAGAGAGCAATAATTTATGGCCAACTTGTATACATTTTATTACCAAGTTATTACCAAAAGCAGATCTGTTTCCATGGCAACTTGACAACAACTAATAAAGACACACAATTAGCCGTGGTAGGCAGGCGTAGTAAAGAGACCTTTTGCAGTTCATCATAAAATTCATGAACACTTATTAGATATATTATCGTTGCCGACATGCTCATTACGTTAACAGTGTAATAGAGAAGGCTAATCACTTCGAATATTAGATGATACAACATTTTGTCCTAAATCCTCATTGGTTAGATCATTGTAATTACGTGGAGGTCGGTGAGTTGTGGTTTTGACTCGGTGATACTGTTTTTTAGATATAAAATACAGCAGGTTAATGGTTTCTCACATATTAAGACCCCCCGCGCTCTTACATCCGGTCCTAGAAGAGTGGAAAGTTGAAATAACTTGGTAAATAATTTTTGTCAATTTTTTTTTTTTTTTTTTTTTAACGAATGGGTTAGTACGAAAGTACAAAACGCAACCCCGAACAAA
>JAUMHH010027758.1:0-10456 GCA_032359455.1 Chlamys rubida
AAAATAAATCTTATCGATGTATGGTTTCACTACTATACGATTGACTTAAACAAAATAAAAAGATGCAGGAACGTATTATGTAATCAGTACTCTTGCCTCTTCAACAAAGAACGTGTGTTTGCAACCGGTTTGAAGTTAAAAATCATTCTTAAAAGGAAAAGAGCAAGTACTTATAGGGTTAAAATTCTGGATTCGATAGAAAAAAAATACCATATTGATTTAGACGGAAAGAATTTCATTTAAAGTCGGTTACATAATAATGAGCCTTTCAAGAGGCCAGGTAATATTTCATCTAAGAACAAAATCTATCATTAAACATTTAAAGTTGGTGATATTTTTAATACAGGTCGGGGTAAGCGGTTGGTGTAGAACAAGGTGTATTTTTCCTAATTTCAAGTCCAGGAGGATATGTGTGTGTAAACGATCGACAAGGTAAATATTTTGTTGTTATTTTGTGACATCATATCGGCCGTACATGTATATCTTAAAGTGAAAATGAAAAACTTGGTAAATTCTTCAAGATTTTTCCAAATAAGCTCTTTGATCAATTCAGTTCCATTTGAAAACAAAAGAGAAGCAAGCACAGTTTGACATCACAAATACGCAAACAGTCTGCTTGAATACTTGTCACCGATATGTCTAGTAACAATTCAGCCGTTTTCAAGATATGATATTCTTTAACATATATATTAATCATTCGCGTCCGTGGCTCTTTGGTTCAATCGCACCCCTGCAAGTAAAAGCAAGATTATACAATATGGCGAAAAAGCAGGGATTTGACATTAGGTAACTCACGCTGAATCCGCCACAGTTGAGCTCATTGTCGTTGTAGTTTGCGGGTGTATCAAATCCAAACCTCCACATGGACCCTCTACTCGGCGGCTTGATCAGGCGCCCATGACCGCTAACCTCCTGTGCCAAACACACGATAGCTGCGACGCAGATCAACATGGCAACCTCCATCGTGGATATTGTAATTACAACTAACGTTTCCGTGATTGAGTTGAAAGGATCAGTTGTTGGAGAATAATTTCACGACAGAATTCTGGCAGGTTTTACACAAAAAGAATGTACCTCGCCCTTTATAAACGATGGGTGTTTAAATGAGCGTAATTTACGATAACATATCATGTGTTATATATAAACATCGTAAAATATGCAGCTGATGTCCTCGCACGTTTTATTACTGTTACCGTGAATTGTTGACACTAAGTGTATTATTTACGATTATTTACACAATTGTTGAAACACCGTTGTCTATAAACATATAAATCAAAATTATATATCACCATGATCTCCTTATGCTTTTATCGAAGATTTGTGTAAAAGGAAACGCCATACTGTAAAATTACAATGTTCGTGTTTCAACGTTAGAAATAAAGAGGACATGTTTCAAAAACGCCAGTATACAGTGCATGTTTTAACAATAAAAACATACAGTACATTTTCAACTTCAAAAGTAAGAGTTAATGTCTCAACGATAAAAATATAAGGATAATATCTATTACTTTAGACTTTTGAATTTGAAAATGCTGAGCAGATTTTATGTATTATATGTGTTAAATTTGTTTTACTAATTTTTTCCTTTTTTTTCAAATTAAAAAAAAAATCATCAAGATAATGCAAATTCATGACTTAAAACAAAATGTTTCCAACATGATGAAGACTGTGGACAATTTTTATGATCAACAAATTCATCTCTTCGGGAAATATAATTATTTTCTTTATGTGATATGAAGATCAGCGTTTCGTATTTCACTTGTGCCTTGTGCCTTCGTTTTTAATACCCGTATTTCTAGTGATAATTTTTAAGACATGGTATTGCTTGAATTATGGTTATACATGGCGGTTATCGGCAAGGAAGCAGAACACGCTTACTCTTCCGGAACACATGGCCCTGTAAACCTGGTAGTCCATGAAAAGTCTGAATGTGAAGCTTTCCTAACTACGGTTTTATTCAGCATTAAGTATGTATTTGTTATAATTTTTAAAAAGCAGATCAGATAGATATAATATTAAATTACAGTTAATTGAATGAATTAATAACTTTGTATACATTTTTAGTTAAAAAGTGTATGGTGTAAATGGAAAATAAAAGCTAAACGATAACGAACCTTCCGGAAAGATTATCAAACAGATGTATCATTTATACTGTGACGCCAAAGTGGTTAAGCCTCGTCACATATCCGATAACTATAAGTGTGACAATACCTAAGACGAGGTCGTATTTCGTAATTGTTATAATAAATACAGTTAACATGTCTATATCTGTTGAAGTTAGGAATATTAACGGTGACATTCACCTTGAATTGAACACTCGGACGCAGGATCTCGTTCAAAGTATTCATATTTTGGAACATTTTATGACGTCTGAAAAATATCTCGTGAGGAGGGTGTCAGCATAAAATGAACACATATATGTGCCAATGGAACGCATTATACGACCACGTCGCTAGGATAAGCTTAAGATATGTTTAGGAAGTTGTAGTTATGTAATCAGACAATTAAACGAAACACAGCCATTACCATAAATCAATACCGTTTTTTCAGTGTACGTCTTCATTTTTAGCTACTCCTGTCGAACTAGGGTAAAACAAAAAGTAATAAACACATATAATTCTACTTCAAAAATGTTAGTATCATTAATAAAATAATTAAATAAAGGAGAGAAAAATACGCAGAAGTGTTTAATGGTTACCTGTTGGATAACATATATATACTAGTATATATATTTCATGAGTATGGCAGGATACTTCTATTTTTCACTGTGATACAAATTAATATCTTAACTTCAGGTTAGATGTACAAAATATAACATATTCACATGAGATGATATAAGGTCTAGTATCGAATTTATATTGACCAATCAAAATGGTATTTTCTATTAACTGCATTCAAAGCCACATATTTTTTGTTCAGTTTGACAAAGCGACGGTAATATAAGTGTTGGTTTTATATTATAAGTTATAAACATACGTAACTGATAACACTTTTGGGAGCAAATCCTACCTTAAACAGCAGAAAACGGGTGAATTAATCGAGGAATGTACCAACGCCTTGTTGTCAATCATGACGTAATTAAAACTTCAAATATTACGCTACTAATTCAAACACCTTGTTGATGTAGCAATGTTTTCATCTGTTTAGATAAACAAATGAAATGAATAGCAAATTCAATGGTTTTACATGGAAAATTATACCGATATTTTCACTCGTGCTTCTCACTCTTAAAAGACTATCTATATTCTGCCTATTTGTGAAATATCTATATGTAAGTCAACGGGGAAAAAATCAAATTTCGATTTGTTGCATTTTCAATGTTCCTACAACCATGAGGCTGTTATTTAATAACAGAAAAAAAGTGAGGAATAAAAGGTGTAATCTTTATTCTAAAACGAAGTAACAGTTGAGAATGAAGATACCCACCATTTTGAATTGGCTGCTCAGTGCAATCATAACGTTTTATCTTCATCTGACATGAAACTCTGATGCTTTAAATGCAGTTAATACAAAGTACCGTTGTGATTGGTCAAAATACATTGTGGTATATTCAAAATGCGGCTGCTATAACTTTATAATTTATATGTCCCAGTGTGAAACACATCAGCATTTTGTAAGTGGATAAAATTCAATATCTCACTGGCAAAAATGTATAAACAATGTAACTAATGTTTCCATCGCCTCCATGATAGGAATCATGTATGGGTGGTCAGTGTCGACGATGATTCGATTGATGTGACTATGTATTAGGTAGTCTGTGACCGACACCTGGATTTGACAGAGGATATCATATTGTCTACTACATGTGGTTCAGGAAACGTTGATTTCTCTAGAACATTACGGTTTAGAATTTGGATATTTTTTTACCATAGCTATATTTTGTTAAAAAAAATATCGATTCTGATGCTGTCTTTTTCCTTTTCTGTTATTTTTCATTCCTACTTTTCATTCAAACATTATATGATTACATAATGCCACAAGATTGATGTAAAGTCCATTTTCGAATAATTATACTGATTATGATAATGATGTTTTATTACGATTATCTCCTTTCTCTAAAAAAAAAAGGGGGGGGGTTTGCCTAATTAATATGATGTACGTACATCTTTTTAACCTAGTCTTAATAATACCAAATTCACGTTTCGAGAATATATATCATACATACTTCAAACTCGCATGTAACGTCTATATTGGAAAATTACAGAGGTCGACAAAGAACGTAAAACCATACTTTTGTATGTGTTTCATAAATATGAATTCTTTATTAATCATAATTTTGCAGATATTATTGAATGAAACGCATTAATCTTAGTCTACAACCAGTAAAAACATTAATTTGAATTTGAAATTCGGATCCAATCTTAGTATCAACCGGATGTTGATGAAAGCTATGTACACCTGAGTATATTTGGTATTATTCTTGTTTTGAAAGTAAAGTTATCTAAAAAGTAAGTTTTAAACAAACTGTATTTTTGTTGCTTCCTTGGTAGTATCAGTTTCATGTGTTAAAGTATGCTGAGAAAAACCGTCAATAACAAACTTTTTAAAAGCAGTTTCACTCCATAGTTCCAACGCAGTGTTTAACGTGTGATTAGACTTGGATGAGGTTTGTAGACTGTGTACTGATATTGTCGATTCATCCGAAGCCATGAGTAAATCTCCTCTTGTCGTGGTCACAAACTATTATTGTCATGTTGTTAGTGTAAATTTAAAAAGTGATTGTTGTGATAACTATCAGTGGTTGTTCTGAACATTTCCTCGAGCTAACAAATCTGCAACATACAAGTATTTGCAAATCGGCAATAACGCCACGTCGTACATTTCGAAAATTGGGACGGAGCGAGTTATTTGTTTCTCCAAGGAAGTCAGCAAAAGCGTCAAGTTGCACAACGTTTTAGGTGTATTGTGGTAATGAGTCATTATCAATTTCACCGGTATGACTAGAATTAATTGACACCTGACTGTATCAGGGTTGACTGACCACGTGACATCGGCCCATCAGGAGAGTTCTGTACAGTTACGCCATCTGCAATACATGTTTCTTCTGTCTCAGTTAACGCAAGGTTATTAGTGGTTAGCCATGCATATCCTAGAGTGATATAGTCCACCCACATTAAAGACCTACCCGGATTACCAACAGTAATTATTATAAGTTGATAGAACTTGTTATAGTTGTAAACTAAAAGTTTTATAAAAACAAAATCCATGAAGCATCTTAGTTATTCCTGTTGATTTGTAACGTTTCGTGTCAGTAATGGAAGTAGTAAAATGTTTATACATTTTGTAGTAACAGTTTTGTCTTTGTTTACCCTGATGTCCAGAAAATCAGAAACTCCTTGTAAGTCCCCAAATAGCTAGAATGACTCTTTACTGACCGCGAGAAGCTCGATTGCATCAGCTTGATATAAGGTGTCCGAGAATCTTTCCTGTTCTGTCTATGACATCATTTTTTCTTCTTGTCCATATGTTTCGGGGAATGCATTGGCCTGATTTATCCAAATGCAGGACTATTTTATGACCCTATAGATCCAACGGTTTCCATTCTATATTACGTTTATACTCGTTGCCCTCGGATCATGTCAGGTCAGAATAAAAAGGCTTGCAGTTAAATATGTGATTCAGACTTTTAAACAACTGGCATATCGAAAGGCTGATACAAACCTGTATACACATTTTAGATAATTGCTACCAAAGCTACTACGATATAGAATCACGTCAAGTTTACCGTTATGATAACGTGCATTTCCTTTGACCTTTTATTAAAGCATAACTCTAAAATTGTATGATACAGGATAACGTTATAATTTCCAGACAAGTCATCCCAGAGGTGGCACATACATGGAATACAATTCGGTCGAAACCTAGTCCAAGGGTGCAGGGAAGGAATTTGATATCAAAAGCGTAAACGTAGAATCCTTTCTTCCTTTTTTCGAGGTTTCTTTAAGTACTACTGTACTTAACGATCTGGTCATCTGATGCTACTTGTAACTACTCAATAAGTCAAGCATCTAGGAAAGCATCTGAGGAAAGCATCTAGTAGCCTCCGGCTGTATGTAATCCTCGTTAAAGAAATAAAGAATTAAATTAACAACTCAATTAGTCAGGCATCTAGGAAAGCATCTGAGGAAAACATCTAGTAGCCTCCGGACAGTATGTATTCCTCGTTAAAGAAATAAAGAATTTAATTAACAACTCAATTAGAACCATGATTTTGCTCCATGTCCTCTTCTCACGCAACATTAAATAAATCAAATATCACCTGCTGAATCTATTGCAACTTTTTAAATCATAATCGTTTCAGTGTTTACTGTTTTTAACAAGTGTTTGGCTCTTCGCACACCTACATCTGTGAACCTCTATGACTTTATTGTTCCGTTACAGTGTCATCATATCGTGAACTTAGAAGATAATTTATAAGGCTGACAATATTGCACTTCAGTTTTTTTTATTCATTTAACACATACAACACACAATTACACTTGGGAAAGCGTGACTTGAATACCTGGCATTAAAAAAACGATAGAGATTTTAATTCTCATTTTTAAAATCATTTAATATGCACAAAAATCAAACAAATTTGTAGCCGAATCGTACCGATAATTTTTTGTTTCCAATTATTTTAATGTTTCACCTATCAGCAATAATCAATTATGACTTGAAACATATATCACCAAGCCCATAAGGCAAATAGGGGGGACATTTAACTATATTTTCATTTTTTCTTATGAATTTTATCAAATTTTTAAATTAAAAAAAAAATAAAAAATAACAATGATTATGTACATGGGCTTCATTATACTACTAGCCAGGAGTCCGCTTACAAGTCATACGAAAATGAAATATTTTAAAGTTTAAGTAAGTCCGCTTACAAGTCATACGAAAACGAAATATTTTAAAGTTTAAGCAAGTACGCTTACAAGTCATACGAAAACGAAATATGTTAAAGTTTAAGCAAGTCCGCTTACAAGTCATACGAAAACGAAATATTTTAAAGTTTAAGCAAGTACGCTTACAAGTCATACGAAAACAAAATATTTTAAAGTTTAAGCAAGTCCGCTTACAAGTCATACGAAAACGAAATATTTTACACTTTAAGCAAGTCCGCTTACAAGTCATACAAACACGAAATATTTTAAAGTTTAATCAAGATCTTTGAGTCTCTTGTAAAACAAAGATAGACTGTATGAGCTTAGGGTTAGGTCAGTAGTATTTTTAAAAACATTCCATTTTGTCAGCGACCTGATATATCGCCTTATTTCATTATCTATATTTTTAACATATATTTGAAAATATCAGAAAGTTTCTAAATGTTGTGTCAATGGGGTGGTGGTGGTGGTGGTGGTGGTGGTGGTGGTTGAAGCTTGCAGATCTTGTTTGCTAGATGATTTGATGTTTCAAGCAACCATACGGCTTCAATTGATAAACAGGTCGCTTATGGATCTCGCACCTCTGTCGTAGTATTTGGCTGTGGAAAATTTCTGAAAAGAAAAACCATACATTGAGAAATATTATATGGAAAAAAAATATCATAGATTAGATATAAAACAATCAAAAACAATGTTTTGAGTGTAACATTACAACGGTTTCAGACCAAGTCTCGAACCCTGAACATTTCGCTCTGATCAACTAAGCTAGACTCGAACCCTGGGCATTTCCCTCTGACCAACTGAGCTAGACTCGAACCCTAGGCATTTCCCTCTGACCAACTAAGCTTGACTCGAACCCTGGGCATTCCCCTCTGACCAACTGAGCTAGACTCGAACCCTAAGCATTTCCCCCTGACCAACTAAGCTTGACTCGAAATATATTAAAATAGTATCCACACTCGTGAAATATATTTGTTATTACTGAAGACACCATTCAATATACTCTATATATTTATGCAAAATGGTTTATACGTGTAATGTTTTTCTTTTACCTGAATAAATATTATTATTATTATCAATATTACAACAGGAAATGTACTTGGTCAAAAAAGGGCATGACTTTAACGTTTCACACAATTCACGTATTTCGACTTGCATACCCAGCTGGAGCTGTCTCCCGCCATGTGGGAACGGATATGAGTAGACTAAATTAAGAAACGTCAAAATCCGGAAAACATCATATGTGTATCGTGACCTCCCTAACATATTGTGGATCTTACCGTTTTCAAAATATCGCGATATAACGTCACACGTTATATCGTTGCAGCCCTATAATAATATTATTACATCCGTACGAATTATTATATAAGTGAGCTTTTGACACACTGACACGGCATCAAAGCAGGTGGACCACAGTTATGTGATGGAAGAGGCTCAATCCGTGTTCACACACGCATAACGAGTCAGAATATAGTCAAATTTCGAAAGAGCAAACGAAGACGATATCCATGATACATTATTTTGTTAGGCTGTAGGCACACTTACACAACCATGGTGGTAGTAGGGATGTTAGGTGTTGTAGTGGTAGGCGTAGTTGTTGTAGTGGTAGGCGTAGTTGTTGTAGTGGTAGGCGTAGTTGTTGTAGTGGTAGTGGTAGTTGTGGTAGTGGTAGGTGTAGTTGTGGTGGTGGGTATATCAGTACATTTACACAAAAAACTTGGACAATATTTTGGATTGTAATTGCAGTTTAGGTCACACCACGAGTCAACGGTGCTTTGGGAAATAGCTACACATCTACGACGACTTTTAGGTAGAGTTGTGGTGGGATCTGTAGATGTGGAGGCGGTGGTTGTGGTGGAAGGTGGTGTAGGTGTGGTAGTGGTAGAGACGGGAGAACATTTACACAAGTTAGTTGGGCAATGTGGCGGATTGTGATGGCAGTTTATGTCGCACCATGCATCGTGGACGCTGGCTGTAATAGATACACATTTATCATTGGAGATTTGGTGCGAGTTCACGACAACGAAGAAAACACTTATCCATACAAGGACTACGAACGACGACTTGTGCGACAGCATTGTACCCGGGGAAATAGTTTCAGATCTGAAATGAAAGAAGCAAGACTATTATTAGTGACTTTTATTTTAGGGCACTTTTTCCGAGATTCTTAAGGCAAAACAAATCTCGGTACTAGGTCTGTACTTTGATATCAATGACGTTTTGTAATTTTGTACCTATAGTTAAATGGATGTTGAACACATTAACAGAACACACAGTATGCTAGGTAACTGCTATATCTGGTGTGTCTTGTTCAGTTATCATATCAAGCTGTCTGGTTACAGCGACAGATTTCGGATTCAATCATTATACAGCATATCATTTACAATCCTATAAAACAAACACACTACAACCAAGTTTGCATGGATGGGTATATCCAATAGGGACGGCCTAGCTACTATTAAGTTCTTCCGAGGCATCTTATTCCCCTTGCAGGCAAACGTGACGATTTCGATTTGTCTCTCGTAATCATTTTCCTTCCTACGATATCAACATGTAACAGTTAATCTGATGTCCACGGGATAGCTCGGAACACCAATATTTCCGTGAACGGTATCGAAATGATAACAGGAAAAGGTAGCAACACACGATTTCAATGGATGCCGTTGACAAGGAGCACAAACCTTGTTTGTCTTATTCGGAATTACTCTGTTCCCTTGTTCAGTATGAATGTCGACCTGTTTGATAACGTTCCTTAGCGTGACTTGTACCTTTTCACTGCTACAGTTCTTACACTGAAGGCGTGACCCAACTATTGTTTTAAATCTCTTTGCACTGTGGCTGTTGCAGACTTTTTCTTCCGAGGTATCTTATTCCCCTTGCAGGCAAATGTCTCTGTATAAATCAGTGTTTTACTTATATATTTCCCCTGTTTTCGTCGATTTTGAGTTTATTCTACGGTTTTGTTTCTCTGTTGCTGTTTTCTTTGTTATTGATATGTTAATGTTCGAAGACGATTATTTTTGTAAAATGCCCTTCTTATGAACAAGAGATTCATTCGCTTCCAGAGTCAATACAAACTAGCTAAAAAACCTAAGTTTCGAGAATAGATTTTAAATAAAGACCAAGTTGAAAGATGGCTTTTAAAAGAACATTATTCTAAAAAGACGGGTTAATCATACAAGAAATGGCAAACAGTTTTCATTCTCTAATTTTTTATGTGATAAAAGAGCCTTCTTTTACCGATTCTGATTAAATACCTAACAAATAATTTTGATGGTACATGACACGTTAGCTAAATATGTCCAAATCGTAAATTGATTGAGAATAAGTCACGCCTTCGCGAAAACAAAAAGAAATGAAATTTCAGGGCAAAGATGGCCGAGCGAAGAAAATAGTATCCTGTTTATATCACCTACCTGCTAATATATATGAGAAAAACACTTGAAGACAATATTTGTCAACATAAGCATTTATATACAAATCGAAAAGCTATTGAAACAAAATCTTACATTTTGTGAAAAAGTGTTACCTTTGAGAGTAGGAGGAGAGTCAAGTGGGCTAGTAGGGGTCAGAGTGGTCAGTGGTCCTAA
>JAUMHH010027780.1:0-45048 GCA_032359455.1 Chlamys rubida
CATGCAGTTAGAGGGGAAATAGCTTGTTTATGTGGTTACTTTTGTATAGTGTAAAATAAGTAGAGGTATAATAAATGGTGCTATATCACTGAAATGTGACGTCACAGAATATATGGTGCTATATCACTGAAATGTGACGTCACAGATATTATAGTGCTATCTTACTAAAATATTACGTCACAGATGTTATAGTGCCATCTCACTGAAATGTTACGTCACAGATGTTATAGTGCTTTCTCACTGAAATGTTTCGTCGTAGAAGTTATAGTGCTATATCACTGAAATGTCACGTCACAGACTTTAAACTGTTCTGTGAGATCAAGCGTCACAGGTGTAGTGCTATTTCGATGAATTGTCACCTAACAGACTTTATGAAGCTTTCTCATTAAAATCTTTCGCCACAGTCTTAACACCGCTCGATGCAATGTCACGTCACATATTTTAAAGTGCTTTTCACTGAAAGGTCAAGTCAAACACTTAATTTATAGTGCTGTCTCACAAAAATGGTACCGTTAATGACAGACGTGTCCCTGGTATCATTAAGACATCTCTGGAACATCGCTGGCCTAGTTTTTTTTCTGTGAAAGGTCAGTTACTGCGATGTACACGCCATTTAAGGTAATCAATACACAATTTACTTTGTAAAGTTTCAGCAAAATGTGTCTCAAATGAATTAAGACGAAGTCTGCAAATTAAAAACTGTCGATGCCTTTAGTACACTTCTAAATTATTGCAGCTCTCTTTAGAAACACGTTCTGGTTCCAGTCCCATTGATGTTCCCTCGTTACATAGTTAACTGACCTTTCCACAACTTCAGCAAAGCTTTCCCAGAAGGAAAATTTAAATTAAAGAAAAAAACGTGTAAAAGTTTTTAGAAAGAGATTTGTTGTAGCTGTTAAACAATGGATACCTATACAACCGTACTATTAATCTAGGCCATGAAACCATTTCACTCTTGAATGTCCCGACGATTAAAAAACTGACCGAAAATGTCATTATGTCAAGCTGTCCTTTTGAAAAAGAGCAGGTTTATTGTCGATGTCACAAGAAATCGCTTTGTGTTTTAAAAGGAGTAATGGGGATTTTTACAAATGAATACACAAGAATAATTTTGCATTGTGTTTAAAAAACAACAACAGATAGCAGAAAACGTCGAATGTTCCGGATCAACAATGCTGCTTGTTTTCCGTGAGCTGTAATTGCACATAATCAAAATGAGAGGTGAACATCTTGACAAGGGAAGTGACTCTAAAAGGCTCTATTGCTTCATCGATATGGAAGGGGGAATAATCTTAGTCGAAAAATAGTCTGAAAAGTCTGAAAGTTCTAACGCGAAAATCTCATATCTTGAGATAGCGCGGATCTAATGCCGACTTTAGAGAGCTATCTCACTGAAATACCATGCAAAAGGCACCCAGCATAGGATTCCACCCGGTCACATTATACTGACAACGGGTAAACTAGTTGTTGCCATCACCCTAAATGATGAACGCCCAGAAGGAAATAACAACTACCATTTTTAAGGACTTAGGTATGACACGGCTTTGGGACAGAACCTTATACATTCCTCTCTCTGACGAACGTTTAACACCAAGGCAAAGAAATGAGGCACTTAAGCAATGTTGCAAAGTACAAGATGTTAGCTTGCATATTACTGAGAATCTGGCAGTACTAGAATCATACGGGATCTAGTTATGTAAAAAAGATATCTTTACCGAGCATTGAAGAGTTAAAACACGCTCCTAATACACACTGCATTATATAACAATCTATTACACAAAAGCACGTTTCTAATTATAGACCAACAGTGAACAATCGTCTTGAATTATTTATGAAATGTGTTATCAGATGACTTCGTGAGAACGTTACTATACAAACGCTTAATGGACTAGTGATTTGCTGTTTATCGTTTCAGTTAGAGTTCCATGATAAGATGTATGTTCTGATCCCTTGTTGCCCATATTCCTCGGCATCCAGCATCACAGGGATGGCGCTAATGCTGTCATTCTCTCGTCAGCTCTCCACAAATTGTCACAATATGCCAATAGCAGAGCGGCGCAAGATTTAATTAAAACTACGTTCAACCCATCATTTTTCATTAAAGAAAAATATCTGTGATAATATTTCACAAAAATGAAAACAAATTGCTAACAGAAATGCTTCCGTTATGTACATCAAGAAAAGTCGCCGTTAATAAAGCACACACATCCACGGGACTTAAAAACCAATTATTCCCTAATGATGCAATCGGCAACATATGATGCAGGCTTATATCCTTGCAAATAAAATTCACAAATTTTGAACATGTGTGCGCCGGAGATATCGTTGAACGCCGACATTAACGGAGAGACTAGCCGTAAGCTATATAGCCCACTTATTAATGACTTTTTTTTAAGTTTACCATTTGCATAACATATTTTGATTCTTGCGTATCTGCATAAAGAATTCGTTTCTTTTGATCAACTTCTGTTCCTCGCTGGATGAGAATCGGCACAAAACAGATATAAATTGATCATAATTTTCTGATGTAAAAACAGAGCGGAAGGCACGTTTTCCATATTTCTAATTATCGTCGGAGAAACAGTCGATAGCATATACGATCTAGTCATAACTTCTACGTTCATTCCTCAATATAATAGCGCACGTACATCAAACAAAATGGTGGTACATCTTCCATTGCCATGGAAATGCCCGAGCTGGAATTCACCTGCACAAATTTGGAAATGCTTTCTGGCTTCGTCTGACGCCAATTTGTGTTATAGAACGGGGCAATGCATTGGCAAGTATTATCATATAGGGGATATTATCAAATGTAAATTCAATTGCGAAATTAAAATAAGGCTAGATAAATTTGATTAAAGCCGCGAAACATTCATTTTATCATCTGGTTGCAATAAGCCTTGGGATTTTAAAATTGAATAATACTCGGCGTTTTGCAAAAGAAAAAAAAATACTGGTTACATTTTTTGCTTTTTTTGTTGTTATAATTTTGAATGACGATGAGCTTGAAAAGATACCGGATCCAAGGTCTTATTTTAGGGAGCATCGCGAGCGATTAACACGGGTTAATCGAAAATAGACCAGATAAATAAACCAACATCTGTTTGGGAGATAAAATGTGACAAAAAACCCTATAGCTCGGAATATAATCGAAAGCTGTCGTTCATCAACCGATCGGCTGACCAGATTGAAAAACACGTGATGTAATGAGCATGTCCAAGTCTCGCAGACGACAGTCACCTGTGAACTTGACAGATGGCGGGAAGCGAGCACGTGACAGCTCTCATTTATACCAGTCAGCCGATTTGTCCTTGAAATGGCATCCTTTCCTCTTTCCCGATCCAATCCTTTCCTCTTTCCCGATCCATTGCTTATACCCCGCTCGGAAAAATCTACATAGCAAATTATATATATACACAAACTGCCACCGTTTCCTGTCGATGACAAGATCTAGAGGAGAGCCAAAATAACTGACCCAATATATCCTCTTCAAGCAGAAATGCTTAATAAGGAGGTTCCCCCAAACTTATCAATTAAAAACAAATATCTCAAATTTTGTTCGCCTTTTTGATTACGCCACAAATGTGAAATCATTTAATTGTTGAAAGTGACAGTCATTAACGGGTAAACCTCAGTGGCTGGTGCCCGAGGGTGCAACGTGGCTTTGCAGAAGTCATTCTGTTTCTCCTGGAGAAGAAGCCAAAAGATTCACAACATTTCTTATCTTCAACTACGAAATGAATTTCGAAATTTTTGCACAAGTTGCATCATATGAAGTCGAACATTTCATTAGTGAACCTGTTCCTAATAAAGAGGTTTAGCAACGTTTAACACACAAAAGCTGTTCCAGGTTTTACAAAAACCCACACTTACACGTACGCATTGAACATTTTTGCACTTATTTAGGGGGAATAATTCGTGTGTTGAACGTATCAGATGATATTGCACTTAACTTTGCTGATAAATGTGAATGTCAAGTCTACCGAATCATTGACGAAATCTTACAAGTGTATATTGAATTCTTGATTAGAAACGTGTGCAGTTAGATCGTTTTATGTATCCTGTACGGTAAATACTCGGCAGTATGCCTTGCATTTCATTTGCCACCATGCATGCTTACTGTAAAATTGCAAATTCTCGCGGGTGGAAATGTTCGCCTTATGACTTTTTAAAGTACTGATCGCGGTGTTGGCAGGTTTGTGTTGGCATGTTGTAATGGTTTTCAAATGTATCCTCATTTTTTAAGAAATATTCGCGTGTGAATATTTTACACGCTTTTTTTTTTAACGAGAAATTTTTTGCACTTTTACAGTACTTTAGCGCCGACGAACTTCAAGGTCCCATTTTCCCATCAATTCTTTAATGCATCTCTTCTGATACCACGCTAAATTCCTTTCTAACGCCAATTATTTGCTGGGATAAGTAATTGCTATTGAGTTCGTTACAATAAACTTGACCAGCTTGAGGGGTTATATGAGAAAAAAAGATGAAACATTTATACCCGGATACAAGGATCTTTCAGTCGTAAGGTTATTTAACCAGTATATATACCTGACTTACTTGCTATCAAATTTGTTTTAAAAAAGTTTGCCCTTGATCCAATATTAAGGTCACATACATGTATATGTATATGAGATATGTTTGCCAACAGCATAAAGTAACAGGTGACTGATACAGGCCCATTGGGCCTATTAGTTTTGTAATGTACAGTGTAGTTCCATTTGATGTATCCTCGAAAAAAATGTGTGTCGTCATTTTATATCGCTTTTATCTTGTTCTCATATTAACGTCTGTATCAAATTCACGAGAAAATACGCTTTCAATGTGCATTCAAAATACTTCTTTACACAAATGTTTTACGTTATACATGTAGTGCCCTTGTAGTAGGGACACACGATGCTTTGTTTCCCCAAGAATAATCGTGTTTCACGAGGACAAAGCCAGAGCTAAATATGATTAATCGATAGTTTGTGTATACCGAACTAAAACAATAACACAACAGTGAATATGAAAAGGCTTCTTCGCCATTATTGTCGTCTGCTTTAGTCACTCGGAACTCAGGTGTGGTGCCTCTTGCTATTGTGTCAAGAGAGGTTCCAAATAAGGGAAATATGAAAGTGAGAAGGGAACATGATGTTTCATTTCACTGTCATGTGATCAATATAATCAAATCAAACACGCTGTAATATGACTGATTTGATGAGATATGGGAAAGAGTCACCCCCAACCAAATTCCGAAAGACTGAAGCAGACGACAACAACTGCGCGTCAACCTGGTCATCTGTACGGTTGGACTATTATTTTATTTTGGCATAATGAAATATGTATTGCCCTTGTGATAGGGAAACACGATTCTTTGTTTCTCCTCGATGAATCGGTTCTAACACGTCACGGGCTTTGCTCTCGTCAAAGAAGATTAATCTCGGAGAAACAGTGTCGAGTTTCCCTTCAATAAGAGCAATACATGTAATATATTGCTTCTTAAATATGCTTCTTGAACTGTTCAAATACTGTATTCTGGATTGTACAATTTATAGTGTTAAGGTACATGTACACCAGAGTATACTTTCGTTTTAGTTTTTGTCTTTAAGCAACGCTAACGTAAAACGTGTACTCTAATGAACAAACCCCTTGTGTAGTTTTAAAAACATGACTACGTAGTCAAATTCTGTTAAATTGCATTGTTGTCTTTATTGCCAACACATTGTAAAAAAAAGAGGTTACTGCCCCTGATATATTCGGATTAAATTCAACATAAAACATCACTTTGTGTCTACTTTAAATTGTTTCCTTGCACAGCGGAAATCCTAAGCACATCTTTCTACGACCGTCAGTGGCATTGTAACTTTTTAGATATACCATTCCTTTCGTAAATGGCGTGTTTTTGGAATCTTTACTTCTACTATTTTATCGTCAGGTGTTCTGAAATGAAGTAAGTCTGCCATTTGGAATACATCAATGGCTTTAAAGGTAGAAAAACAGGAAGACATAAAACGCCAAATGTGTTCATCAAGAAGACTGCAGCAGTACATGTTTTCTTTTTTGTTCTTCCGTACTTATTATCACCATGTGAGCTGTCCGTCGCGTGGCGTCGATCGTCAGCAACTTCTTTAACTCATTCACTCCTCAAATTTCATAATGAACTATTCCAACATTTGAATTGGAGGAGTTCAAATGTGTCTTCAGGGGTGAATGCGTAAGCAATTTCTTCTACATAAGCAAGATGCAAAGGGTTATGTTATTTTGCCTCTGGCAGACCGGGGTGAAGTACTGAAGTACGTTTGGGTTTGTTCGAATGGACGACTTCGATTTACTTTAAAGGTCAAGTACGTATGTAAAATGCGCTTATCATATAACTCACTCACCCCTCTTTTTCGACAATGGAGTATGATATCCTTTGATTTGGAGGAGTCCAAAGTTATCATTAGGTACATGTATCACCAAAAGGTAAAGTCGTGTTATTCAACCTATATCATGCTTGATGAAGGGATGTTAACTTTGTTCAGATATATGACCTTGACTTAATTTCAAGGTCATAGGTAACAATGTCATAAAATCTTTAAATGACTTAAGAATTCTTGTTCATGATATACAGCTTTAGCATGTTATGTGAACGGCTATCGGGTGTGTTCAAATGTACAACCTAATGCCAACGTTCAAGGTCACAGGGATCAAATGTCTTCAAACATTTTAATAAAACATTTAAAACGTTTTCTGGATAATCACGTGCCGTTTTGTTATAGTTTTTAGTCTGTATAATGCTGGTTGGGTGTGTATAGTTTACTAATTTGTCTATTCAGCCATATTCTGTGAAGTACATGTATAGTATTAGACGTATTCATTGTCAATACATTGGACATAAGAAGAGTTACTGCCCCTGTTTTTATACGGATTTAATTCAGTATGAACCTCATTTAGTGTCAACTTTCAATTGTTTACTTACACAACGGAAATCCTAAGCACCTATTTCTATGATTTCCATTTGCTTTCTATTTTTTCTAAATATTGTATGTTTTGGGAATTTTTCTTCAGCTTTTTCTGTCGTGTTTTCCAGAACTCATAAAATCTGCCATTTAGAAGACTTCAATTGATTTTAAGACATGAAGAAGAGAAGGCATCAAATGAATTGAGATGTTTATCAAGTACACTATATAAGTACATATATTTTTGCTCTTTATTTTCATCAACACATATTATGAGCTTACCAGCATGAATAACAAGTGAACTTATGTCATGGTGCTCCGTCCATTGTCAGACTATTTTCTTTAAATAACTTCATCTACATAAGCAGCAAGCCTAGAGTTATGTGTGTTGAAAGAAGCGTGCTGGGCTGAAGGGCTATCGAGTTTATTCAAATGCATGACCTTGACCGACTTTCTGTTGTATGACCTTAACCGACTTTTAAGGTTAATGGGTCAAATGTACAGACATATTTAACCGGCTCCTGAATAACCAAGAGGCAGAGGGTAATGAAATTCATTATGTAGCATGCTTTGATGAAGGGATATATTGTTTGTTCAAATGATTGACCTTGACAGAAATTCGATGTCACAGTGCTAAAATTGCTTAAAACTTTAATAAGCTTTTTCGTAATAATTAAGAAGGCTACTGTCAGGATACATTGGATTTGGCATGTCACAGCATGATGGTGTAAAGGGCTATTAAAGTGGTTATATTAGTTACCTTGACCTACTGTCAATGTCACAAGGGTCAAATCTATAATTTTATCTCACCTGACCCTATGGGTCAAGTGAGCTTATGCCATGGTGTGGGGTCAGCCCATCTGTTGATTGTTCACTGTCAACTTTTCACTTTAGAGGACTTCTTCTGAATAACTTATAGACCTGAGGTCATCCTATCTTGCCAGTACAAATAGCATGCTGGAATGAAGAAATATCAACTTTGTTCAAATGATAGATTTTGACCCACTTTCAACGTCACATGGGTCAGATATATTTCAATCTTTAAATAACCTTTTGTGAAGAACTAAGAAGCTTTGTATCATGGTATTTGGATAGAAACATTTAGAAGAAAGAGATATCCAGTGTCTTTAAATGAATCACACTGGCTTAATTTTTCAAGGTCACATGATAAGATATTGTGTCACAAATGTAAGATGTGTTTTAAAAACAACAATGAATAGCAGGCAAGAAGTACAAGCCAATTTTGTCTCGTGTTTGTACTTGTTCAATCTAGACCTTAACTCATTCACCCCTAAAGACATTTGTGGACTCTTCCAACTCACAAGTTGGAATAATTTATTATAGAATTTCAGGGGTGAATGAGTTAAGTAAGATGTTGACATCAGTCAGTCTGGGAAGACAATCACTTTACATGTGTGCAGCGGATTAGCCAGTTGTGTTGCAGTGCCTGCTGTGACGATGCAGTCCAATTCTGGAGCGGCACACGCCATTGCAGTTGCTGCAGGTGTAGTCCACGCTTGTTTCTGTAGGTGCTGTTGTTGCCACCTGCGGTCTGCACTCTCTCCTCTCTTCCTAATGATCTACTCTCCTTTTCCACTCATCTGTATTCCAGCCTTCACGAGTCTCCAGGCACGTACTGTGGTCTTCCGCTACAACTTCCCATCTTTCTGGGTTGTGTACAGTGTAACCTGTATAATCTGAAAACCTGTATAGACCAGATCTTCAATTAGGCCCTGCTGTCATTTGTATATTTGCAGTATCAAACCTGTCTTAACTGAACCCTTTATAATACAGACACAGTATAAGGCAGATATTCTACAACATAATGTCGTAGTGTGGACAGGTTAATTTACTTTTTAAACCTGTGTAATTCCAGAAACCTCAACCCTTTCACCACTGTAGACCACAATGGACTCATCCATATCAATACATGGTAGGGTCTATTAAAGTTTCATAGGGGTGAAAGGGTTAATAGAACAGAACAAGCAAGTCCAACTGTAAATTTTTGTCATGTAAAGCAAACCTGTGTATTGTGAAAGCCCGTCTTTTCTGACATGAAAACACTAGTCATTTCAGTGGTCCAGTTTGACAGGTTTTTATTGTTCATAAATGAAAACAAGAGAATAGAAGCAATAAAAATAGATATTTATTTTGATCTTTGAGCCGACACATATAAATTTACAAAAGAGGCATTCTGACACAGGTATTTAGATGAGTAAACATCAAAAACTGGCATGGCTGTGTGGTACAGAGCTTACCACCAGTACACGAGGGATCTGGGGATCTCAGAGCAGCTACGGCATCAACGTGCCGCAATATATATCTCACTGAAGCACAAAGTATTGATTTTCTTCTAAATATATACAAAGTTGTCTTACTTAATTTCAGAAAATCTGAATTTTTCATGAATTGAAAGTCTTAATTAATGCAAATGACAAGCAATAAGGGATTTAATTGGGAGCTGTGTTGGGGGCTGTTGAGCAGGTATAAATGATCAGAGACATATATTACAATAATTTATAAGTCTCCGATGCTATGTGGAGTTTATTATCATGAAGATCGTACTCAGGAATGCTATCTCTAAAGGTGGAATGAACAAACTTCGACCATTGAGATATGGTCCTATGTTATAATATCTTACGATTCCATCGGATCGTGGTCCTATGTTATAATATCTTATGATTCCATCAGATCAAATCTGCATGTATTGACAATTCTTGGAGTTTAATAAAGCTACACACTGTTAGAGTCATACAAACATATCTGCAACTGACACACAAAATATTGCACTCATCACATGGCAGTGTTAACAATTCACATGTATTTATAGGTTCATGAATGCAACTCCTGTTAAAAACATCCAGCAAATGAAACAACAAATTAGCAAAAGGAATAAAAACACAAAAAAATAATGTAACCTTGTACAGTATATTTTGGACACCTCCATATAATGCCACTCATTCCATTTACCATCTCGTTTATTGACAAATTTTCCATTTGTAAAATTATGAACATTTGTTTTTTACCAAATCTCTTTACATGCTCCTCTGAAGCATCACAAAGTTTGTTATATCTCATTAGTTTCTCTGTAAAGCTCCTTTGTCATATCACCACACCCTTTTTATGCAAGTTTTTGAAAAAAAAAAAAAATGGCAGTGTAATGAGGTGTCACTGTACTGTATATATCGTTCATCATTCTAAATGTGTTATAATACTAGGCAAGATTTTAGGACTGACAGAAGAATGACCTGGAACACGAGGAGATGCTTGGGGGAGTGATGGCCATGTATCTAACGACGAATATTTGTTCCCTTATGATATTGATCCTTGAAATTCTACAAGTACATAGTGTGTTCATCACCAGGTGCAAATTTTAAAAAACTTGTTCCGCTTTCACACAAATTTGCTTTCATCAGTACACAATATTTCTTTCGGCTGTTATGTCATCATAATTTCCTCAAACACAGCATCCTTACAAATGTACCAATACCATGGAAATTCTAAAAATAGAATATCTCAAATCAATTTTGACAATTGAATCTAATTATTTGAATAAGGGATGAATTTTTCATTCCTTTCATCGCTTCCACTTGAACATTGTCACTGTGCATGCCTCTGTAGGCATTTCTGTGTCGAAGCTTAAGATGCAATTAGATTAAAAAGTTTTACTTATAAAAAACACTCCCTCTGGATTATTCCTCGACACAATGCTTGTGTAAGCTTTCGAGTAGTATGGTAATTTTGAGAAGGAATTAAACAATTTAAAAATGTTCACACTTTCGTTCCTTTAGAATTCAAAACTACTTTTCTAAGTAAGTTTTTTCTGAAGTGTGTTAATTTGAGAAGGAGGTGTCTTCACATAAAAAATATTCACACATTATTTTCTTAAGAATTTTAAGCTAATGTTCATGGTAAGTTTTACTGATGAAGATTTAGCTTCTAAATGACAGCTGACATTTCGACATGACAACTGACATTTCCTCAAGACGCATTTCTTGTTTAACTGAAAGGAATTTTAAGCATTGCACACAAAAGCTCTTTTAATTTTTTTTTAAAATCCAAGATGGCTGCCAAGTTGAGCACATACAGTAAAATTGGAAATTTTCGCATGTGGAAATAAATGTTCCCGTTGTGACCCTTTAAACCTATCGCAGTGTGGAAATGTTTGTGTTCGCACTAGTTCTGAAGTCCATATATTCTATTCATCTATAATCTATACATAAATTTTGCTTGTGGATATTTTCACACTAATTTCAAAACAGCGAAAATTTCCACTTTTACAGTATATGAAAATGAAACACACAGAAACCATCAAATCTATTTATGACTTAATTACATCTTAAATATAAAACATCAACATGTTTAGGGAATATTCCAAATTTCCAATATTAAAACTTTTTCATTTGAATATACATGTCTTACAACATCAGAAAGCTTTCTAAAAGTTTCGTAGCATTCACATATATCTAATACATGGAGAAATTGCAATTTCACTGTGACAATAAAGCATTTTGGACTGACAGAATCGGCCATCCTTATAATTTTCCCCTAGACTGTGGAACACCCAGCTCTCAGCTGTTTCCAACCTCCTCATAAATCTCTTGTCTGCAAAGTCTTGTCAGCTTAACATGGAAACATGTAATTTAAATTCTCGATTTTGTCTGTTTAAGTTGTGATCACAATAAAATCTTAACATACTGTGCAATATATGACAAAGTCATATATTTCGATAATATTTTTCAAACATCAGACTCCAGGGAAAAAAAATAATGGTTGAGTTTGACACATTGAAAATTTAAAAAATCTGTTTCATGCTTCATGACACATACAATGTATATAGAGACACAACATCACAATTTCTTTCATTCTAATTATACAAAATAAAAATACAAAATAAAGTCAATAACAATTTGTTTTTGTCTACAGATGATCATTTTAAATATGAATACATGAATTTTTATCAATTTTCACAGAGATGCATGAATTTTTTCATAATTTTGAGAAAAAAAAGTTTTTTATTGTAAAACATTAAGCTGACTACACTTTAAACCTATGGTCCATACCCAATATAAACCAGCAAAACACCATTTATCTAGATGTAGGCCTCTTTGAAAATTCATGAATTTTTTGCAGATAGACATATAAACAACAAGGAAAGGACAAAAAGAGTCCTACTTGTAAAAGACATATGCATCCCAAATAGGCTGCAATTGTTATGCATTTTTTTTCTCAAAAAAAATTGTCTTGGGAATTTGTCAAAGCTTAGCATTGCTGACCAATGACTAGCGCGCATGGAAACTCTACAAACTGGTAAATACAACATACATCTTTCACCAGACTGTACCCTTCAGATTTTACAGCAGCTTTGAGTGTGCAATGAAACTTAAGAACTTTTAAGAACATCTTGCAATTTCTGGTATGATCTTATTACTGATTTCTCAGTAACCCCTAGTTTTATTGATATAATGTCATATCTGACCAGACCCCCCACAAGTGGATGTTGATAATGTCAGGTTCCATCTACTGGTAGGGTGGTTTGGTAAACATGTATACCGTATTCACCTAAATGAACGGTCAACCTGACAAGTGCCCAGGGGCCATCTCTTTTATTCTAAACCCAGCATTTTATCCCCTTCAACACTGTTTACTGACTTATATATTGTGCTTGCAAAAGAATGTTGATTATAGTTAATTTTGAGAATTTTTGAAGGTTTTGAAACCATCCTAACTTACTCAAACTACCAGAAGGTGACAATTTTATTTTTTTTATATATTCACTTTTTTGTTAGATTGAATATGGTAATTATATCCCAGGATGCAAACCTGTGAAGTCTTAACCCATTCACCCCTCAAGTCACATTCGGAACCTTACGAAATTAAAGACTGAGTCCAGTTTAGCTATGTAGGGGTGAATTAGTTAAAACATTGTATAGCAGATTTCTGTTACACTGCTGAGGTTTTGGAAAGGATTGTGGAAGGGGGTGTAGTTATAGTTATAGCTCTTCATCAAAACTTGAGCCCCGGGACATCCCCCTACTCCCCGGACCATCCCCCTACTCCCCGGGACATCCCCCTACTCTCAGCCTCTAAGGAGAAATGGGTGCGGGGAGGATAAATGATAAATTTCAGGGGAAAGACAGGAAAATGAAGCTATTATCTGTATCAACCACTGTATTGGTAGTTTAGTGTCTGTATTACTTCAGTATTACATGGTACAGTCTGTATAGTGGTGGACTACGATCATCATCACCATTCCTTACCCTACAGAGAGCACACAGACCCTAAACACTCCCACACTTTAGCTCTCCCATCAGGAGGCAGTCATCCGTTCTCTAACGTAACTGTAAGCTTTAAATTACACAAAACAAAACTCTGTTAGGATCTAATGATGCACGAGCCAGTGTGACCAGACCTGACACAGGAGGCCGTCTGCAGCATCCCCTAGTTTATCTGTCATGGTTTTCTATTCTCAAACATCAGCTCATGCCAGGACACTTAAACACACACAGCGAAGTAAACCTCGTCTCGAACAACATACAAAAATATTTACACATTTGGCACATAACTCACGCACAATTCCCTAATATCATATTTATGTTAACCGCGACCTTTCGTAATGACATAATTTGTTTTTATGTAAGTAATTTCATCTGATAAAACATTTTCATCTGATAAACAACCCCCCTAAGGAGAAGTTATACCATTCCTGACAATCCTACTGTATAGCTGTGTAATTGTTGGTATTCACATGCAACGGTTTTCACTCGTACAATGAATGTCCCGACTTGGTTTGTACATCGAGCGAGGAATGTCGGAATCCATTGAGTGTTCCCCTCCATATGTCACCAAGGTGACATGTAATTTGCACTATCAACCCATCACACAGCGGACGTCCTCCCAGACTCCCCCCAGGCCAGCGCCCCTACGCCTGCCGGAGCCTTCACATTACTTCTGTCCGATTACCCGAACAATTTACAATGTAATATTTGTGGGAAATGTATGGGTTCCAAATAGGTACAGGAACGTTTAATATAAAACCCTCCTTATCGCTATTGATCTTCAGGAGGCAAAACACCAGTGCTATCTAAAACAAATGGATCCGGCGAGCGCAAGAACAATTTCGGTGATTCTAGTGTAAGAGTGTATATGAGGTTAGATTGTGTGCCGGCGATTGTGGGACAATAGATATGATTTATGTTCCGAAGATGTAGACAAGAGATTACCCACAAGTCCTAGGTCCACACACAAACTAATGTCTTGTCAGCCTCTTTCCCAATTCGGATAATAGCTCTTCTAATTCCTATTACACCCAATCTCCACTGTCTTGCCATTAAAAACACAATTGTTTTCATCCTCGGTGGCATTTGTGCGGTGTTATTTACGGGCACTGGATGGCACCAAACAAATGGCTGCTCAGTTACGCGGTCTCGGAGCTGTACATCATCGAAGCTTCTTGTCCTTATAAGTGTCAAACCCAGATCTCTGCAGAGATAAGAAATCAAAGAGCAATTATACGCAGGAATCTATAACCGTCCAATTCCCCGAATACACATTGACAAATGAATAATGTACCACTCCAACACCTAATTATCACATCTTACAATAATTGCCGAGGCTCCTACATATTAATTCTTAGAATTTGTGTGTCGTTACGTTTTAAAATTCATAACTTCTGAAATGTTACCGAAATCTCGCTATTGAATTACGATTGCAGCTTGACACCTGCATGAAGCCATTATTTAAACATAAAATAGAGACGGTTGGTTATTACAAGGCGAAGGAAAGATGATTTACATGTCGTATAATTACCTTCGTTGTACAGCAGTGCGGCCGACGGTAAGCTAGCTGAGTCACAATTATTACATCAAGCAAGATCGTCATCCTACAGAAAAGCCAACATTATATTACTTCATACACTAGAAGTCATCAAATATGGGCAGACATAGGAAATAAGCAGACTCCGCCACTGCCAACATGCTCGTATACAGGCAGGGTATTATGCTGTCGCGAATTTTATGGGAGATGACAGACGTTATGCAGTGTGAGAAAATTTACATTATCTTTAACTATCAGATTCGGTCTATGATCCATTTAGCATCTTGTCAAATTTCTTTTTTAAATTCCCCACAGAGAAATACGGTTCTGATCACGAAGGCGGTGGATTTAGGCCTGTTTAGGCTTTCTCTCCAAAAATAATTGGAATGCTTCATTCATTAATGTCAATATTATTTTTTAATGAACACGAGGGTAGTTAGCATTCATGTACTCTTACGCTTCTACTCACCAGCAGTAGTCATGGAAATGGGACGTGAAGAGGTATTTTGAAGGTGTTGTTTTTTTTCCCGATTTTGGTTCCAACTCTCTGTTCCTCCATTTTTGTTTGAGAAGCCCTAATGGCTAGATGGTAAAACAAAATTTCCATGTTGCATGACTTTCCAACATTCTTGTGATTAGCTTCATTAATGACTCCGGACTGATTGTCTTTCTATTTGTTGAATTTCAAGAACAGTGACCTTGACCTTTTCGGACAGCGTCTTTGTGACCTTGACCTCCTAGCTGGTTATGGGTAACCTACATCACAGGATCAAGATGAAACGTCTCGACAATCTACACGATTTTGCGTAGACTTGTACTAATATGATACAGCAAATTAACATCGATGTTATCCAGTTGTAGAAATTTAGAAATCGTATGAATCTCCAGCAAATGAGCACTTGAACACAATAAAGCCGATATAATTTCTTCACGTAATATAAAAATGTTGTCCACTCACACCAAACAGGATGTCATACGACACAATCCCGATAGTCCTGCGAAATATCTATTGTCGGAGCGGGCGAGAATTTGCCCGAGTCAAACGAGATGTTATTGAGGCCATTTTTCGGCCGGTGAGTTTTCTCCGCAGTCACATGTATCTGTACATTGGAGACAGAATTAGACAAAAAGTCACGGTAACTTGCGGGCTTGGAACTCGTAGAAGGAGAACCAGGCCCAGGGCGATGTAACGAAAAAGTCTGCATTTCTCGATTCTGCGGCCTCTGGAACTCAAACCATGATTTCTGAGGAATTGGGTCATGGAATGTACCTAAAATAAATAAAAAAAACAACAACTTTAAAATCTCTTTCAAAATCTAATTACTTCTAATTTATACAATTATCACCTAAAGCAAATAATAACGTAAATTTGAATAATTGATTTTTGAAGAAAAACAATTGTAAGGCTTTTAATTGACTGCCTTTCTAAATTGCAGCTTATTCCAACTCAAAAAAAGATTTTGTGTTTCTAGTTAATGGTTCTATCAGCTAGTGTTGATTTACTAGAAAATTTCAGGCCTTTGTCTCTCAATCTGTTTTTCCGACTTGTTCTACAAGGCGTTAATGGCAAGGTAGTTGCTATTCAAAACTTGTTGTTGATAATGTTGATAGAATGGTCGATTCTGAATGGCATTGGTACTCCGCGGCATGTTGTAAAAAATCAAATACGATTAAATATTTTCTCCATTAATCCCCCGTGGCCTTGGAGCAGTAATAATGGCGAAAAATGATCCTGTTTATAACGGAAAAAATTATTGCAAGCTAGCAAATGCAGTGACACCTTTCATGTTAAGAATTCTGTTGTTTCTGAAGTGCTTGTTAATTTCTCTCCGAACACTACTTAGTTTAAGACTCGTAATTTCATGTCATGCAAATATGTAACGCGACACGCGGACACGGGTCGTAATGCAACTTTCATTGAATATTTTAATGAAAAATGAGTCAATCTCCACAAAGAATTTTTGGATGTTTAATATTTGTTGATTTACAGTTGTGGTTGATTGAAATTTTTACGGAAGCATTTGCTTGTTAACGGATGCTAACAAGGGCAATGACTGCACTGTGGAACGCACAAAAAGTACTTTAAGCCATGTGGAGCCTGACAACAGGTTATTCACATAGATACAGTACATTTGATCATCAGAGGGTTTTCCTCTCGTGAGATGTTCCAGTTACATTACGACTTATACACAACTCGTAACTTAATGGCCCCAGTGAGGTACCAGCCTTTTGCTTGTACAAAATTGTGGAGCAAAGTTTTTCAACTTAAATTTTACACCAGCGTGTGCCTAGCTACAAGAATTGAGAAAGTACGTCAATATTTCTTAATTAAAATTGGGAGATAATCTTTATTTATTTCTTCAATTTGGGTAAACAGAACAACTTTTGCTAAGGGAAGCAACCCATTTTCCGCTGTAGAACTAGGACAGATACAAAAAATCACTTGGGGAGACTGCAATTATATAGCAAGCTTTTAGACTTCATCCAATTTCTATATATGTACAGTTCTGTACATCTTACATTTTATATATTGTGATGCTGAATTCACCTTCATCATGAACTTAAACTTTACATTCTGGGGCATATTATAATATTATAACATCAAATTTTATGTTGTAACTGGTTTTCATCTAAATCTATAGCTGCACCTGTTGTCATAAGACTCCAGTGTCCTATAAAATATTCATTCCCTTATAAAGATACCTACATTGTATCTGGTTGAGTATTTTATGGGGGATAAAGTTTTTATATGACACCGACAGTTTCAAAGATGTAAATTTGCTTTCAAACAAACTCTCATTTAAACCTGTCTAATTTGACACCCTGTGGGACAACAATTTGGTCAGTTTAGCCAGGGTGTCATAATACACAGTGGTCAGATAAGAAAAGATGTTGTAATACCCAGAGTCGGATTAGTCAGGTTTGTATGTTTCTACATCATGTACATTTCTACGTAAAAAGGGTGTTTCTACATCCCATTATGACATAACCCTGTTTGACCAATCAGAAGATCATCGACTGCTAATCATATGCTGCATATTTACAAAAAAATATCTCAAAAAATTTCAAATTCAACATTGTTGGTTCGAATATTATTTCATAAATCCAAAATTTTCGAATTCAATATGAATAGTTCAAATTTTACTACCGGTATTTAAATTTTGTTATCACCAGATATAATAGATAACGCTTCAAATTTCTTATAATATTACATTAATATCATCGTCAAAGGATTATATATTAGTTGACAATTTCAATAACACAAGACATAGATCTTCGTAAAGGAGATCCAGCCATTTCACCTAAATCTTGGCACTCAGACAGAATTTTACATATGATGGATTAAAAAAAACCTCATTTGAAAAATGTCTGAAACTTTCTAAAAAAAATCTGTCTCCTTCGAGGCCTGCATGCATCATATGAAGGTTGAATATCTGACAGTGTTTCCCCAGCGTCGGCCAGCAGGTCACAGGCCCCTGATGTCGGGAAGACATTTCTGTCAATCACCACATGACACACTAATCTATTTCATTCTTCATTACTCGGTTACAGAACTTGATTTCATGCCCAGGGAAGTTCTAAGAAAGGTCCAAGTCTGTTTAACGAACAATTAACAACAAGACCTGGAGCTGAATTATTAGTCTGAGCCACAGTGAGAAGGGGTGTTGTAAATGAGATTGTTGAAGTAATATACAGGAGGGAGGGAGGTTAGCAAATGGACTATTAAGTGTGAGAAACAGAACTTGTTACAAATGTAATGATCTGTTTGTTGGGCTTCTACTGGTCAAAAGGACAAACAAACAAAATAGGAGCATGACCATCATCAAAGACTGACCACTGAGATGGACAATGAGTGACCGATCTGACCAGTGTCCACTGAGACAGGATTATCATGCCATTGTCAGGTCGAGTGTTTCCATATCAAGTTTACAAAACTTCACCATCTGCCTCATGGGGAGATTGGACAAAACCCCCTATAAACCCCTCCCTGTATTTACAGGAGCCGGAACAATAATCTGAATCTCCGCAAAAACACCTGACCCAGTCCTTTCTCACCTGTGCAGGGATCGTTAATAGCTACCTGTATCGTTTTTTAGTACACCAAACCCTGAATGATGTAGAAAAATACCCCAAATTACCACGAAAAAGTGGCCAAAACAGCCGGCTAATGACAGGTCTGGGTGTATCAGATGCTATAGCGCGGTTTCAGTGCTCTGTCCATAAACCACGGACCCTGTGCTTATAAAATCAACAGGGTCACATTGCTTTTGTTTGGAATGCCAAGATTTGATGACTTTAAATTTCTATGACAGAGGGTCAAACATATTTGTAAATAGCCAAATCAATTAATAGAACACTGGTGTAAATAGAAAAACAGCCGAGCTAACACTGTGATGTAAGTTGTTAGCTGTGAAAAAGGTGTTTGGGTGTCGGTCAGCAGTGGTCAAAGGGGTGGTCGGGTGTCGTAAGTGTGTGTGTACACTCACATTGTTTACCCAGTACGGCTTCCCCTGGTAAAATATTGATTTAAAAGAAACAATCATTGCAGAGGCTTGTGTATACATTTAAAAGTCCGCTGCTGAAATATTTGGAGAACCTTCATCTTTCCAATTCTCTCTGGGAAACGATTCATTTCGACAAATATTGGTGAAAAAGAATTAAATCTGAATCTGATCTGTCGTTTTGAGGTTGTGTAGAAATTCGTCTGGCACTGCAGACTTATTCGGAAAGAAAAATATTCACCTTTCTCACCAGGAAGAAATCAATGTTATAGTTTCAAATATAGTCAAATATGGGGTCTGTATAGAACGATACAAAATCTTTCACAGAAATCTTGTGCAACCTGGATGATGTTCTTTATGTGTGAATAATTAAGTAAGAAGTGCTTATGGCATTTAGAAATTCAGGGTAAGGAATACCGATAAAGTGCAATGGTCTTAGAGTGTTATTGGTAAGACTCAGTCAACCAATCAGCGTGTGTTTCATACAGCGATAGTGTTTGTACTCAAAACACACTATGTGAGTATAATAGCAATTACGGAGGTCATTGATGTAGAAATTGCACCAAAATAGAAATCCGCGAAAGAGGAATTTATTTACTTAGCTATAGTTACACATCCAGACCTAGAAAAGCTCCTTATAATACAAGCTTATAGGTATAGAAACCTCAGCACTCCGTTTGGTTCATATGTAGGATTCCGGTTAATTCTGTCGTATTTTGAGGAACATTGCTCAGGCAGACAGGTTTCATTAAGTTTTAAGTTGATACTAAGTTTTCATATGTTGGAAAAGGTTTTTAAAGCTTGTCAAACTGTTTAATGAGTGTTTCATTAGTTTGGGAAGGGGGAGTGGGGGTGGGGGGGATTTATTATTTTTTTGGTAGAATTTTTTTTATTTTACAGTTTAATAAATCCTGTCTAATATAACACCCTGTGGGACACAACATATTGGTCATATTAACCTGTCTTATCTGACACCCTTTGAGACCACAGACCAAAACCTGTCTAATGTGACACCCTGTAGGACACAGGGTATTGGTCAGATTAGACAGGTACCAGAATATTGAGTTTTTATTTAGTTACATTTCATTAGAAATGGAAGTTAAACATTATTCTGGATTAGACAGTGTGACATCATACTCAGGTGTCAGATGAGACAGGCTTGACACAACAAAGGTTAAGATATTGTCCCTCGGGCCAAAAATATTTTTGTTTTTTCAAAGATATTAGACAATAATCTATAAGAAGGCCATCACTCTCTAAAACTTAACAGAAAAGAATTGATAAGAAATCTTGGTTTGGCAGTTGCACATAGGTTACAAGGAAGACTGACAAAATTATCAGGAGATTTCTTTCTGTAAGAAAGTGTAAACATCCAGGTTGATTGGATCAAAATGAATCAGGAATTTATTTGGCCGCAGTGTGATACTATTTTAAACATGGAAGAGTGCCTTGTTTCTGTCAATAAGGTCCGTGTAAACGAAGCTAATTACATCGAAGAACAAATCAGTCTCACCTTGAAGGTGGGAGAGAGGTTAACGAGCGGTTAAGTTTAATTGAGACAAACAGCTTGACTAACTACGTGTGTTTGGTCAGTTATTAGAAATGACAATGATAATTACTTGTGGTGTGTGGGGGTTTCGGTGCATGGTTTTCGTCGTCGCTGCCGCCACGCCCACTGTCACTAGCGTTCGTGTCGCCGGACACGATACTGTGATTGTCATCCTGTTTCTTGGGAAAATTCTTGCCCTGCAATGAAAGAAAGACCAGATTTATACTCAAACTCCAAACAAATATAATCCTAATTGGAGAAACATTCTTGTAAAATTTCATAACTTTTATTTTGCGACGAAGAAATTCCAGATTTTAAAATAAATTGAACACCCGAAAACCATAAATCAAAATGCCTTCTTAAAACAATTTCTTGGCTCTTATTCTCAAACAAAGAAATCAAGATTTAATTAAACACAGAATCATAATTCACAATTTGTTCCTTGGACTGTTCATAGCTTAAGATCTGTCACTACGATGACAAAAATCAACCTTTAACATCAAAATGAAAAACAATACATCATAATTCAAGACGGATTCCATCAACATTTCTGCAAAAAGTTTTCAGTGAAATAATTCAGATTTAAAGTGTAAAATCGACAGTCAATTATCATTAATCAGAGCTAAAAAGATGTTGCTTTTATGTCCATTTAAATGCAATGATGTATTACATGGACTTAATAGATTTAGAATGAGAAGAATGCGAGATGAAATGAAATATATTCGTAAATTTGCATTTCAAGACACATCAGAAATTTAGACAGCAGTCAGTTCACAATTATTAAAATGTTATAAACATGATCTCAAATTCTCTCTACAACTGCTGTGAGGCTTGTTCAACGTAACTGTATTTAAAGATTATAAACTCAAACTTAATATTTAGTCAAACAGGTCCAAATGCTCTTATCCTTAATGATGGAGAATTTGGAATGGTGGGAATTCAATCAAACAAATGCTTACCAAATTTACTTTTTAGAAAAAAAAAAAATCATCTTTTCACTCACTTAAATTATAGTGTAAACCCTTTTAAAGTTCATGAAGTAAATTCATCTTTATAAAAAAGGCCACAAACCTATACAAAGAAAGTATATGATTAATACATGTTTTTCGTAGAAATACAAAAACAAATCCTATGATTAATACATGTTTTTTTTAGGTAATCTCAGAAATAAAGCAAAATGCGGAAAACCTCTTTCATAGCAATGTTAGTTCCTGAATAAGTGTCACAATAAAAAATTTGAAATAAGGAAGACAAAATGGCCTTTGATCAGTTAATCCTTCAGTGCAGTGTATTTGTTTCCGACACAAAAATATTTACTTCACGTGAGCCGGAATAATAGTTCTCTATCTTTCCGTGAATCGACAAATTGGGCCCACACTTCTGGTCTATATTATCTAAAATAGCCTATAAATATATCCTTCTAATTCTTGTTAAACAAAATTTGTAAAGTTTTTGAACAGTTTAAGATTGTATTTCAGATTTGAAAACAATAGGGTATTACTCAGTATTTGGCAATACGTGTTGAGTCGTAGGCGACACCTTGAGGGAATAACGAGTCCCTGGGTGCGTCATATTCTTCATACAGATACCAGTAGATTCTAACCAGATCCCAAACCCTCGGGCAACCTCCTGATAAGCTGATGTATATCTGAACTTTAAACTGACTGCCTTTTCTGCTTCAATTCAAGCGATAAGTTGACAAATTAAATGCTTTGTCACCAAGTACTGAAGAGTCTCCGTATGTCCAAACAGCCGTTATCAAATCATATTTACGTGTCGTATGTCTGTTTGTCACGTAGAGGCTTTGTCAGTGGCGTTTACCGACGAGCTGTAAAGGATTGACAACAGCAATCCAATATACCTTACCCATTTCTGTTTATTTAACAGGCTCGTCAATACATCAATGGACATTTAATGGACTGACAACTGTGTTTACATGTCGATGGTCAAATTTCATTACACATTTCGTGTCACCCGAAACAATATTTGATTCATATGTGATTTGACTTAAATCAATTTCAATCAATTTCTTTTCTCAATTGAATAGGTGAAGGTTTTATTCTCATTAGAACTTCATATACAATTAGGTCTTTATCACAAACGATATTTAATCATAAGATTTTCTTTTCAATGGCCCCTAATTTGTTTTTTTCCAGCACTCTTGATAAAATCTTAAAGATGTTTTTTTAAACAGTAATTTTTACATTGACCAGAATTTGTTTTCATAAAAGCTGTTATTATGCTAGATTATTAAAAAATTTCAACCAAGAATTTCTTTTGAATTATCAGATTTCTTTTCCAAAAAATGTACTTCCGTACTGCTAAATTATAATAACTTTACAAACAATTTCCAAAATTCAGTTATGTGATTAAATATTAATTCAAAAATAATAATATTGATATTATTAAACTCGTAACAATAGGCCCTTGTTAGTCTGGAGGAGTATTCCCCAAAGAAAATTACAGAATTGTTTACTTTCACCAGCTTCTATGCGTTGATGGCGTTAATATATTTGAAACCCCACAGACCTTGCAAACGATGAAATACATTTGAAGAGTTCAAATTGTTTCCTTTAATATTGACCTAAATATTATAATAGAACATTCCAAACTGATTATATGGAATATTCCATTACAGAAATTTTAGGGGTGACAGCTAGCTGAAGGGGGGGTGGGGGTTGAAGGATTTATTTTAAATTCCAGCTTAGCAATTTTCTCCCTTCAGATATTGAAAATTTAGACAGATATTTTTTGTACTCCAGAGGATCGTGGTGAAAGCCACCTTTCACCGACGAAAAAATCTTGATAGTAAATCTTTGCAGGAGCTACCCAGAGAGACTTTTTTCTGTAAGAGTGAAGTGCAGTACGTTTCAATCAAACGTCAGGATTATTGAGATAAGTTGTTGCTATTTAACCGCTTGCCTCTAAACCCCGATACTGTCACTTACGAACAGTGAGATAAGTCCGTGACCATCTGATCCGTTTCACTCATCCCGCTAAACTCAACAACCCAGCAACTCCCAAAATCACGTCTTATATTTCAAATGTTCACGAAATAGCTTTCAAGATTCCAGAGGTTTTGGGATACCGGTAATACTGTGGTGTATCAGAACCAAGTGACTGGAATTTGCATCTCAATAACACTTTATTTCTAAACATACCGTCACTCTTGACACTACGCCTAAGTTAGGCAGCCAAAATAAAGACAAATATAACTGGCACATGTAAATCAGAAATCAGATTTCGAATCACTTTGCGATAAATCAAGTCATTTGAAAATAAGATACAATTTCAAGACAATTACTGAATCCTTTTTTATCTCATTCCAACATGTTACAATGTCTTAAAAAAAGAATGTATTTCGAAGAATTTATTTCTTGTACCCATGTCATGACGGAATAATTCAGCCAATTTCTGGCGCATTGTTCCATCTTTATTGAGCCGTAGCACAAAGGCACTTGTGCTAAAACCAATTAAATCTGCTCCATCAAATTCAAATCCGCATTTAATAGCGTTTTCAGTGGGGGAACTAAAGATCAAAACCTCAAACTTCTTTGACAATAGTTGCAGCTTATTCTCATCTTCAAAGCAGCAAGACGGTTTGCCAGTCAACAAAGAACGTAGCTTTTCAATATTGTTCATCTTGTTACTGTACAGTTTGGTCTAAACCTGCCTTTTGGCTGTTCAGCCCCTCAGAACGGTGTCCTGCGGGGTCCATAATGACCCCTAAATGGTTCCCTGGTGTTTAACACACAGGCTCCCTTGGAGAGGCCATGAGACCGCATCATTGCACTCATCTTATTTATGTCAAAAATAATCACATAATTTGCCGACAGGTGAAGGGCTGATTACCTGGTTGTCATGGAGTGCTGCGATGTTCCCAATGCAGCTTATTTTGCGAGCAGATACTGTAGCAATTTGAAAGGGTCAATGTGGCGTCAATTAAAAGATGTTTCGTGAACAATGTTGGCCTATACATCGGGAAATGATAGTTTCTGTCACCTAGATTGGATTTTTTCAACCGTGCATTCAGCTGTTGATTTGGTGTAAATAGTTTCATATTAGTCACCTCCGGTAACACTGCGGCCAATTGCATTTTGTAAAATCGCCAATATCAGGGCACCTGGTCCAATTTCCGGGAATCACGGTGGTAAAAATTTATTACTTTTTTGCAAAAGTAAAATTGATTTTTCAAATCACAGGAGGCATCTTTGGTTTAAACTGGTTCCAGTCAAATATCGAAGACTTTGGTATGTAAACAGAATCACGAAATTAAAGAAGCTGTAAAAGCAATTTAAACGCAACCAAATGAATTACCTAGGCTCCCTTATGATGAGGCCTGCCTGTTTCACCCCGTTACCTGTGCGACGCGCAATATGTTTTCCTCTTGGGTATTTAATCAGACACAATTTACCCCTGCTTGAGAGGAACCACATGGGTGAGGGCACAGTTTAATTTTAACACAAATGAAATACACCACCGATACAGCACCACTTTCGGCAATATACAGGTTGCTTGAATCGTAGTATAATCAGATTTTTCTCCTGCAAAATCATTAGATTTTTTTTGGTTTTGTTCTGGTTTTTGAAATTCCTGGACCTAAAGACGATGTAATAGTGGCAGAGATTGTGGGTTGTGTGCAATACAGCGGTTGTATTATAGACATCGGAAGTTACAGCACCCCATTAAACTGTTCTAATACTACCCGAAAACTGATCAATATTCTCGTCTGAACGGGGATAGACATGAAATCCACAAATTTGATCGAGATGTTTTGTGTGTGTACAATATCGTAAAATATGACCAATAAAAAATTTCTGACATATATATGCTTCTCTCCTGGTTACTTGGGAGCTTGTTATGTTCCCTTTTATAATCTTTCCCAGTGACTTTTTGTTGTCAGTTATTCCCCCTTTAACAATGCAGCAATCCGTTATCAGATGGTCTGATCGCGATTATAGGCTGGGAAGTGTAAAATGAAGGAAAAACAGATGTAATTGTATCTGATAGTGACTGAAACATAACAATGTCCACAGACCCTGCTTATTACTTGACAATGGGTTGAACGGCAACATTAATTTAGGGAAACTACACGATAGCATCTCGGAATCATATAAACCCTTGGCTACCGAAATGCTTTGTATGTTCGGTCCTTGCCAAGGTTCCCAGCTGGTGTGGACACCGCCAACAGGTGAGCAATAAAGGCATAAAGGCAGCTACTGACGCAGCAGCTTCAACCAAACTCAAAGGAGTTCACCGACAGTTACTGCCCTTCAATGGAACTCTCCTATCTTTATGGTTGATTTGTTGTGACTTGTGTACCCTTAATTGCTGATAAGGCTAGTGGTCACTGCCCCTAGTTGTCAATGTCAACTCTTGTCATCAAATTTCTCAGGTAGACCATGATTGCTAGCATCAGAAATCTCATAATTGTGAAGAATTTCTGTCAAACCATTAAATAAATTCCAATGGTGATATTCATAGGCCATTTTCTTGTGGAAGCCATAAAAGTATTTCTAGAATTCCTAAACATTCGTTTGTTTTTTCTTGTTAATTTTAAGATTCTAATCTGGAAGACATAAAATCGGGACAGGATTTCCTGTGATGATGAATACGAGGGACGGAGTAAATGAGGGAGACCTCGTAACTTATCTGTGCGTATAGAAATCTTCTGTCAGAAAGTCTTCAAGGAATGGATGTAGTAAACCTGCAATTTCTGTCAGCTCATTCTCAAAACCTTGAAGGTTTATTGGGGTTTAACTGTACGACTCAGACGAGGAGCAGCCCGTTATTTGCCAGGGGGAATAATAACTGGACATTAAATGGAGTTGAAGTGCTGAGACAGGCTCTCCTTGGACTTGCCCTTCATCACCTAAAACCACGTCTACTTCGAAAACCTTCTTTATGCATTGAACTAAACCACTGTATTTGAGAACCAATATTTTCTTTTTTAAATAACATTTGTTTATATAAGCAATATAAGTAATGATCACAATCTACGACACTTATCATGATAATATATATATATTTATATATAAAGTTTAATATAAAAATATCCCTAAAGGTTTTGACCTTTCACACATATGTAATTTAATATATATTCATAATAAACTGTTGTACAAAGTAACAAGGTGATAATACTTTATGGCACCCCACGTTTGAAGAATGCATGGCCCTAATAAGAACATGTACACCTCATATATTTTCAATATATAAAGTATATGTGTATAACCACCTTTATGATGTCTGCGAGTTCCATGTCACGGACAGAATATTCGGGCATTGGAGGGCAAATTTACGGCTTCAAAGAAAACAACTCAACAAACATTTTATGCACTAGGGAGAGAAGTGGGGTAGATAAGTAGGTCAATATAGGAATTTTTTCATCAGAATGAGGTCGAATAGACTAGGGCACTAATTGGATAAAGGGCACCTCATAGGGCAATTTGGTAGGAAAAATTTAAGGATTTTTATATTTTATTATTATAAATTCTGTAAAACTTCTTTTTTTGAAACAAATGAAATACAAAAAATCAAAACAGCTGACGAGATACTTTACATGCATATTCGTTCAACTGTATATGTATGTAGAAATTCAAGCTATGCAAAATTTTATGGAAATACGCATTTTGGAATAAGACTTTGTAGATCTAATTTTGGAACCGACTAAAACATTAGTTTGGATCGTAACAGTAACCGACGGAAACGTAGCCATTAGTGTTCGGTATCTACGATCTGATACCACATGTTCTTCATGAATATCGGACCAGAAATAGGAAGCAATTCAAAAAGAAAATGACAAAATAGCAAAGTCAATTTCCAATTGATTGATCAGAAGCGCTCCTTCCTTTTGTTACCGAGATTAAACCTGGCTTCCTCCCAACCTATCATAACAATACGAGGAAGCGGAAGTCGTAAACAAACCCCTATGGAAGGCAGACAGCTTTTTCCACGATAACGCATTATTTCTTCAAAAACGATTCACAAATGAGTCAAAGGTTGAAAACTAAAGTTGTGCCAACCAGAGGATGACTGTTTTCCCGAATAACTATAAAATGTTTCAATGAAAGCACAAATCTACAAATAAGCCAAAAGCTCGGAAATAAACGTGATGCCAAATGTTTTTTAAATGTTTCCTGTTGTGACTTTGAGGCTGACACAGATACTTCAGTCACAGGAAGAGATCATGGTAAAATTACCATTGTATTAAAGTCAAAAATAGGAGTTAAAAATGACAAAAGCCAGACGATGTTAGCGGAAGGGGTGGCTAGGGTTCAGAGCCGCGTAGGGCATGTGGCTACCCATTGTAGGTAGGGTTGTCGGTGAACCGTTTCCCGGAGTGCTACAGGGTCTCCTGGTGGGAGGGAAGGGGGCCCCGAGAAGGCAGACATCGGTGCATATATAAAATGGATTTAAATTGACATGTGCAAGACTCGCGAAACACAGTAATTGACTCTGGCTGTTTCTAATGGTAAGTACGTGTTTAAAGAAGGGGGAGACCGCAGAAACAACGTAGACACACAATTCAAAACAGAACCGACACATTATGTACATCTGTATAATTTCCATAATAAAACGGAAATTTCAAAAATGCACAACTGTGTTACGTCTGCTGTGAATTATTTTAATATTTTACATTCTGACATTTTTTTGTACATTCTTTTTGTTCCCATTACTCATAGGTCGTAAAAAAACATGTTTTTTTTTAAATATACACCCTGTCTTCCTGGGTTTCATCTAAAATTGTCTACAAAAAATCCTCCCTCTCTTCTTAGACTCATGTATCTAAATTTAATTACGATGTATGATAAACGATCTCATACCCAAGGTGTATAAAAGTAGAATATTCGTACGCTTCCACGTTGATTGTAATGGGGAGATCCAGTGACTCTCCGTAAAATGTGATTTATTCTATACTTTATCTCTAAAATGTCGACAGACCATTACTTCCTTCAAGTTTCATATTTCCCGCATCATGCCAGCGAACCGTTTCTGATGGAGTGGAACCTCACAGAATGCAAAGTGCCGCAAAAACTGTACGACGATGTGGCGGTTTTGAAACATCAAGCTGAATCATACATAACAGTGATGTAGCAGTAACTTAGACAGGGAAGAATTAAATTTAAATTCAGTCTATACAGTAATAGTTTTCTTATCAAGCGCCATATGACTTCAAACAAACCCATAATTTATCTGGTAAATTGTCCCGGAGATTTTTCTCAATTATTCATATTTACTCGGTGAAATTTTAGGATTACATGTGTATATGTTTTCCTTATCTTTAGAATTTGAAACAATATTTTTATCTTCGGAATAGACATTTTGTGCATTATTCATTCATCTGCAGCATGTGACGCTAATTCCTATGAGGGGAACCTACTTAAATTTCATGAAACATCTATTCATATTTTTTTCTTATCTGTTACATTAGATGCAATTTTTCATCTTTACAAATTTTCGAAAGGTCTTCCGCAGAACCAGTACTGCATGAAACCGTTATCTGAAATTTACCACAATTTATCGAAACAAAAATTCTGCAGATTGTTTACATTGATATGTAAATAAATAAAACGCATAAGGATGATGTTACAAAAATCATAATTACATCTATGTTGGCCCCCAGTATGCCAGCCGGGCAGTTTCCATTGCATTCAAAACATACATTCATTTCAGAAACATCTGTGGGAATGCCCCAGTAACTACAACAAGAACTTTTTTGATATAACGCCCCACCTGTTTTTTCTACAGCAGCACCTCATTATAATGCCCTTCCTTATATTTTCCATCTCACTTACACTGCCAATAGCTTTAACTGTCCTCTTTTCCTTTTTTTTTTCTCTTCTCAACAAATATTCCGCTAATTATCTCCCTTTATAATAAGGTCAAACCTTTATATAACGCCAAAATTTGGCAGGTCAAATGGTGGCAGTATAACGAGGTTTTACTGTATATTTTATGATTATCAGAATGTAAAATGTTGTAAGATCAGTGGAAATATAACTCGGCATCTTTTGTAGAGCATTGGTTTAGTCCTTAGATTTTGCATTACCGGGTAGTTCTTCATGTTTTTCCTTTTGTTTTGATGTCTCCGAGTTCCAAATTTAGTCTTGTGTGTTGACACAGTTGTATATTTTTTGAAAATCTTTTTTTTATTTGCATACAAAACAGTGGAGTTAATACTCTTCTTCTAGAAAAATTATTTCAGAGTTTGGGGCATCAAAAATCCGCTTAATTAATTTTTTCTACATATTCTAACCACTTTGTGACATTTCCGAAAAATTGCCACAACTTAAAGAGATCATTACTTAAAATTATATTGTTTATTTCATGTTCAAAATTTATGACATTTTCTGGAAATTTTCAACAATGTGAACAAAAGTAATAACGATAAATAGTTCAAATTTTATCCATTCTGCTATGGTCTTTGCTGTAGGATCCTGGTACCATACTATGTCACCCTGATGTATATAAACCACTCCGGCTGAGTCAACAAAAGATTTCCTACCCTGTTCTGCAAACACACACTCACAAACTAAATTAAAGCACTGGAAAATTCCCTACAACTTACTTGAGCCTACATTACAAGTTCTCCTCCATAAAAATAGTGCTAAAAAAAGTTTTAATCAGATAAATTGATTTCCAAGCTTGGTTCGGAGTATAAAACACTCTAGTCGTCTGTAAAGGCCTGGTATAGGGGAGAAGGGAGTAATGGAAGGTTCCCGTGCTATATATTCCATACTGTTAATGGTCAAAGTACAAGAATGAAAGCAGGGATATATATGATTTTATCCTATGATCCGCTATGAAGAATTTGTCCCCGGGGGCTCTCAGTCCATCTGGGTACCATCATTAGGGTCGGATCATACCTATGGGCTTTTCTGTCCAGATCATGTTAAACAATCCTTTAAATGATGAATCTACCATCGGTGAAGAACCTTACGTCTGTACATTTCCATATTTCTGAACCCCGGAGAGCCGTATCTACGTACCTTGTATGATTATTGACCGTTCCACTAATGTACTTTGTTGTCATCAAGAGAGAAACAGATTTATTCCCTACAACACGAGACAGATTTATTTCAGATTTCTTTTGCTGATGTCTTTACTGACCACTCCTGTGGGAAGACATCTGGTCCGAAATTGGCTGTCACCAAGGTATAATGGTATCTATGACAACCATTAAATAAGACATCACCATGACAACTGATGACCTACTTCTTGATATGCCTCTAAGATGTCATTTGACAACCGAATGTGACAACTGAAGAATTTAATCACAAAGTATTCATAAAATGTAAATACTGTACATCACATTTCAAAACATCAGTCATTTCAGCCATTAATGTTTCCATGGTAACCAGAATTATATTATCCGACTTGACATTTTTCAAGCCATTTGATAATCTGATTTAAGGGGAAATCTTTTGCAATGGCTACATACACTGTAGCCAACACATGAAATTTCATGATGTTTCTTCGTACAACCCAATTCTATACCAGATAAGTGTACATGCACGCAGGGCAATTTTTTCCCTCCTTTTATTAAAAATGTTCGTGCCAGAAACAATAATCTCACGTTCACAACAGAATTGGAAAAATCAAACATGTGTCTCCAGATTTATGTGTCTAGGACTGACGTTACGTCTTACACTGTAGGTACGTCAGCGCTAGCAGCAAACGCTTCTCACAGAGAAAAAAATTATTTTGCGGATGAGACAGAAAACAGAGATTTTATAGGTCTTTTGCATTTCTACATGACCTTTTTCTCCCAGAAAACCTGGCTCTCTCGAGACCCTTCATCAGCAGTAATTGAAAGTTCAGCTTGTACGGCTAGAGAGGGGCTACATGTAAGTGTACCCTTAAGTGACCACCAGAGACCAGTCCTGTTCTGATCCACGTGTTCACCACAGGCAGGTTTATAGTACTCTGTACTGTTCCTCTCTCATTAGACGTCAATATATCCCGTCGTTTTTTTGTCATTATTCAGAATCTCGGCTCGTTTGTAACCTGCATTAGTATTCCTGCCACAGTAGTTGAGAGATAATTTGAGTCCTTTATTACAGTTCTATCATGTTTTTTGTCTTCTGGAAGCTTGTAATGTTCAACTTATCTCACAAACAGCATGTCTTCAGTGAATAATTACAGAATACAAGACTTCTTTCTTACTGTTACTTTTCTTCAAAATTTGGTTTTGTGGAAACCGAAGTATTCAGATCTTTAAAAGTTCAGCTGCATATTGGCAATTAAAGCTGTAGACAATTAACATCTCAAAAAAAGAAGAAGAAAAAAGAAAAATTAAAAATAAATTAAAATCTGGTATAATAACACAGACACAGGTATATGACCATATCTTAACACAGACCCTGAAGTTTATGTACATATCTTCATTAACGAAAATCCTATACATTAGATTTTCAAAAAGGAAAAACTTTACTGAAGTTGAGAAACATTTCTTTCAATCAAGATTTTTCTCAACTCCAGCAAAGCTTTTCTATGGAAAACTTAATTTTCAAGGTATTTCCTTCAATTATGGAATGTTTGAGAAATTGAGGCCATAATTGGTTGCTTAAATGCTGCTTGACCAATCAAAAAGCATGTTGCTAATTGACATGCAGCATGAAAAAGGAGACATTTAGGTATCTTGAATGAAAGTTTTCAATGCAGACTTTCTGTTTTAAAACAGTTCTCAATAAAGCTGAAGAAAGCTTAGAACTGCAAAAACTGGATGAATCAAAAGCCAGACAATTTCACACACATGTACAAATTGCAATGCCATCTGCAATAACATTGCAAAAGAAGTCTAGAAATGATATGAGCTAGCTAGGCCACATGCAAACTTTTTTCAATCTATCCATCTAGCCTAAGGTTAAAGTTTCAAGAAATGATTAATGAAAAGTCAATGCCAACCCCACACACCCCGGTTCTACACCTAAGCACCACATGTGAAGTATGACCAGCGATTGGACCTGCCCTGGGATAAGCTTTCCCTGATTAGCGGACAGATCACTGCACCATGAAGTAGCCAAAGGCAATCAGTGTCCAGTGGAAGTGAAATAGCAAGGTCAAACAGTCACCTGATATATCAGTAGATCTTGAAACTCTTGCTAACAACCTATATATCAGTTCTGGAATCCATACACAGGCTCTGTTCCTATCTGGACAGCGAGGAAACCAGAGATTGTCAGATTAAGGATATTTTTGACACATTTTTGACAGTTAAAATAAGTTCCCTAAAGGGCAACAATCTCTATAATGCCAGGGTGTTGTCTAGTAAGCAAAAGCCATCTGCCATGGCTGCTAATGTGGTGGGCAGTTCTTGACCGTTCCAGGTGGACAAGGGAGACAGGATAATTGACCGTCACATTTCAAAGCCCTATCACCATAAAAACAGAGAGAGACAAAAAAAAGGACCCTATCAGACTGGCATCGGAGCGTTTTTACATAGATAATATTCTTCGGGCAGTCGGAGACCCATCAGTGTTCTAACAGCATCGGCTCTGATCTGATAGGATAGGGGAGAATTAATAGCTTTACAAACAGTGGGTCAATATTCAAAACAGCAAGACTCACTCGAAAAGTGACCAAATCCTGATAGCATCTGACTTTCATGGAATGATAAGAATTAAAACCAATAAACGGTTAGCGGGGAGTCGGGAGTCGTGTTAGCATTGTGGCACCAGTGACTCCAAAACCAACTAATCTGATCAACATTTTTTTATATAAATGTGATAAAATTAAAAAGTTACAGATAAGTGCTATGTGATCTATAAATTAGGGGTTAATTCCGATTTTTAACCCATATTATGAGCCATTAATTCGGAAGTGATAAGGGGATGTTATGGAGATTTAGAAGTCAGCCCATCATGACTGTCACAAGTAGCTATCAAAGGCAGACTCCCCTACCAGCCAATGGGAGGTCTGGTGGGTGCTGGGGTCTCCGACTGGGTGCAAACTATCTCCTGTTTGCCAACATGGAGTTACAGCCGAAGGATATTGACCAGAAAACTCTGATTAGCGGCACTTTATTTTCCTCAATGTCTTTGCACTATCAAGCCCGAAGTCAGTCAAAACACAAGATAGCCTGCTTAAACTTGATGGGGTAATAGACATTTTCCTGAAACACCAGTTAAGTCGTCCATCGAAGTGCCCACATATATATAGACTTGTTTTCCTTGTTTATTTACCAGGTTCAAAAGTTTAAAACTTATAAACTTTAAAATATTTTCCCGATACAGTAGGTCAGCAACACATAATCTTACTTCCACAATTTTCAGGTCAGAATTTTATTTTCTTTCACAATATCTTCTAATGAATAATGAAATATTCATAATATGATTTTTTTTTATTTTTCAAAATTTTTCTCCTTTTTATTTCATCACAAAGTCTTTCGACTTATTTCAGTTCTTCTCCATTAAGAAAGAACTTCCCATATAGATCTTTGCTACATCTTTCTACAGTTGAAATAAACATTAATAATGCTTGCTATCTAATAGTTTCTAGATGGGGCATATATTGTAGATCCCAATATCCTAATATGTATATATATATAAATACATCATTTCAGTAAAAGATAAGTCCTGCAACTTGAAACTATAATAACCATTTGCCATGGTTTCCTCAAAGGTGACTTCTCAATTAAACCTATAGCGAGACAGTGCAGTTATGAATAACAAAATGTTACCCCTACGGAGACTTCATGAAAAAACAATCAGTTTTTTTTATTGGACAATTTTATGGATATATTTGCGAGCGGATTAGGCACTGTTTTGAGAATACGTAAGTTTTATCTCGTTATTTCTACATTTATAGCCGCAAACAAGAGTCATTTATAAACATTATTGGAGTAATAGCACTCTATTGGTGTGTAGTTTTGCCTCCCAATATCATTACCGTGGCAACAACTCTAACATATGTGTCTGTTTCAGGACCCTGTTGGTATTGTCAACCCTGATGTATGGACGAGGTTCCAGTAAAGTGCAGGCCGTTTGACTCTCCGGCTATTCTCAAGACACAAATTTATTATGTTGAATGTCCGTATATTTTGTCATTTACGCTAGAGTTTAAATGTCAGAATAAACATTTCCCGGTAGAATTATTTTTTTATGTATGTAGTAAGATGTGATTGAGAGGGAAAGCGAATTGAACCGAACAATAAAACACATACATAATTGGATTTTTTTAAGTTCCTATCTTTTAAATTCTATGATTTGAAAATCAAATATTTCCATTGAACTTTCCTTTAAAAAGCTGTAGAAAAATAGTTTTGATCTTCAAAATATTGTAAAACGTGTTTGAAACATTTATCCCTTGCATTGGTAAATTTTTTATTACAACTCAAAAGTAGACTTTTTATTTGTTTTGGTTATAAAAAGTTGTTCAAACTTGTCATTCAATTCCATATTATAAAACTAGTATTAAAAAATATCATATACAATAACATTAAAATGTCTTTAACTGTATTGTAACAAATTTGATATTGCAGAAAACAGTCGGAAGATACAGGTTTACAAGATTTATACTCATAACCGTGCAATTTATGTAAATTTTAAAAATTAACACCTAATTTGAATAACATTACACTAACCATACCCTGTATTTGCCATTAAAAAAAATATATAAGCTGAAATATTCACCAACAGCAAACTCCGTAGGGAGAATAGCGGGAGAGGTGAGGGTGAAAGAGGGGGAGGATAGCATTATTGATGGACCTCATGAATAAATAATATTTTGATGGATTGAACAAAATGAAGATCTGACTTCTTGGCCTTTCCCAAAGGAGGGGATTATGTTGTTTGTTTCTGGTATACATCAGTTCACAACTACATATGGTAAATACCATTAAATTTTGAGTACTAAAAATAATACTCTCAAACATGATATAATGCCCTTATTAACCATCAAATTACTTTAAAATTTTATTTTTTTTGTCATTTGAAACTAAATTAACAGGACTTCTAATGACATTTTCTATTATTAAAAGCAATTTATCATATTTTGCGGCAGATATATCACAAAATTTGAGAATATTTACCACCCTCAGGGTGAAATAATGACATGGTAATTTTTGCTTTGCCTAGTCAATGATATTTCCAGAAAAAAATGTTGTTTTCAGGACACACTGTATAAAAATATGATGGAAACATTGATCTTGTTAACATTTTGGGGGTTTTTTTCGCTTCAAAAAACTTAGCAAACACTGAAGACCTTATCTAAATTGAATTTTTTTTTGAGATATAGTTGTTACTGCTATAGTGGCTCGCCATTATAAGAAATTTATGATGGATCTTTGTTGAAAATGCAAATAGAAAATCACACACAGCCTTGAACGGTTTACTAGTGAAATTGATGGATTAGTATGAAAAATATCAATAGCAAATTGTTCGTAAAAAGTTGAAAGGCTTTTTCTTAGGAAACATGATGGATTAATATAGTTTTGAAAAATGTAAATTGAAAATCACACTTACCTCAAATGGCTTTTCCAATGCCAGGTTGTTATTTTTTGCGGAGAGTTGATTTGGGTCAGCAATCTGAAGCATATCCTCTTCGTCAATGGAGAAACTCACTTCCTTTTTTTTCTTTTTCTCCCCGAGAGTCAAATCATCCCCCGGTTCCCCCGGGAGAGAGAAAACACTGACACCCCCCTCCAGGGACGTGGCTTGTTTGTATATCTCCTTTTCTTTGTCTTTCCTTTCACGATCATTTCGTCGCAAGACACAAATTATTATTATAATGGCCGCAGAACACACGGCTGTGACAGCCAATAAGATGATGACGATGATGACATTTCGCTGTATATTGTCCGTGAAATAAGTAGGGGAGGTAATTTTAATGAATAACATCCGCGTTGTTGTGAGTCTCGGTTTTCCTTGATCAGATGCCATTAGATCCAAAACGATTGTTTCTCCAGATTTCTGTGAAATTTTCCTTTTCAAAATAAGTGATCCTGTTTTTTCATTTAATTCGAACAAGTCCGAGTCATTTCGTTGTGTTATGAAGTATCTAATTAATCCATTTTCTTTCTCATCCAAATCAAACGCTCTAATGATTGTGACTCTTGTCCCTATCTCTGTATTCAAGGAGAGAGAGATGCTGTTATTTGTAGAACTAGGAGCAGTTATAACTGGTACATTATCATTTTCATCCAAAACTATGATTTTAACACGTGCTGAGCTATTCTTCGAGGGTCTGCCCATATCTTCTGCTTGGACGATAAAGTCATAAACACTCTGTACTTCCCGATCAAGCTCTCGATCACTTTTTATTTGTCCATTAGGAAAAAGGAAAAATGGAATCATCTGGTTTTGTCCTGATACGATAGAGTAGGCGATTTTAGAGTTGTCGCCCTCATCACGATCTGTAGCAACAATCTGAGCAACATTTGTCCCTGCATGTTTGTTTTCTGAAATCTCAAACACGAAAACTGGTTTACTGAATACGGGTGCTTCATCATTAACATCCTTGATGGTCAAGGTCACAGTTGCGGTGCCTGTCTGAGCTGGCTCACCTTGGTCAATGGCGAGCACCTCAAACTCGATGGTGGGCGTGGTCTCGCGGTCAAATGACATGTTGGCCCGGATAATCCCAGACAATGCCTCAACGTTGACATAGTTGTTATCACTGCGACTGTAATATAACACCATGGCGTTATGTCCGATATCACCGTCTGAAGCATGAACCTGAACCAACACTTCTCCGAAATTGTTATTCTCGAAAACTTTCTCATCGTAGGAGAGCGACGTAAATATTGGAGGCGAATCATTCACATCGTCAACTAACACCACAAAACTATCGCTGTCGTTTAAAGGCGGTGTTCCATTGTCCTGACACATGACTTTGACGTCGTGTTGTTCCTGCATCTCTCGATCAAGACTCTGACTGACGACGATTTTGAACTCTTTAGCGTCGAGCCTCTGTAGAGAGAAAGCATCGGCCTCGGCCCAACAGTCAATCTCACCATTTCGCCCCGAGTTTGGATCCTCCACTGCTATATGTGCCACAACAGCACCAAGATCAGCGAATTCCGAGATCTTGGCAATGTCAAGGCCACTAAGAAGATTGGTGGTGATGACTGGACGTCTGTTTCCGACATCCGTGACAGAAACGTGGACGAACGTCTGCGAGGTGAGGGGCTGGTCACCTTTATCGCTGGCCTCCACAATGATTTTGTACACCTGCCCAGGTACATACTGGATGGGTTTGATAACGTATAACTCACCCGTCCTATTGTTAATACTGAAGTGTTGTAGATTGGTCACTTCCTGGTGCGGACTTAGCCTGTAGAATATATCCCCATTACGTCCTTTGTCAAGGTCAGATGCAGACACCACCATTATCACCGTCGAAACATTGATGTCCTCGCGAACAGTGATATTATAGAAGGAGCTACCAAAAGTCGGCGAATTGTCGTTGACATCAGAAATGGAAATGTTAGCCTTGAGAATTCCGGACTTGGGTGGGGAGCCACCATCTTTAGCGGTGACTGTGATTTGGTAAAAGTCTTGTATTTCCCTATTTAAAGCTTCCTTCACCAGTAACTGGACAACAGAAGTACCGTCCAAATTCTTCAAGAATTTAATGGAAAAAGGCGAAGTACTTGGCGTTACATTATAAGACTGGAGAGAGTAATGCTCACTCGTATCGCGATCTCTGGCTCCGTCAATAGTGATAGATGTCCCTACTAGCACCGCCTCCGATATGGTCAGACTTATGGAAGGGTTGTCAAATATAGGTGCGTTGTCATTGACATCTTCAATATAAATGGTGACCTTGATCTTCTTGAAAAAGCTGCCCATGGTGGACTGTGCTGCTACATCAAGGTATAAGACACACAAGGGAGAGAACTCACATATTGTTTCTCTGTCTAATGCCCCGACCGTATATATGAAGCTAGTATGTTTGTCTATAGAGAAAAGAGAGGCATACTCACTACCCGTTGTTAGGAAGCTATATCGTAAGTTATGGAATTCCGTATCATCTACCACCTCCTGGAGTCGGGCGTCCGAGGCTACATTGCCAATGAATCGGTCCGTTTGATCTCCTTCTGGTAGATAGTACTCAATACCTTGGCCCAAAACCACCGCAGACGAATACCACACTGTCATAAAAACCATCACAAAATTCCGAGAAACAGAAGTAGATTCCATGATTTTAAAAAACATATACATGATACGAGTTTAGAGTTCACATTACCTCAAAGGTGAGATGTGATGTCAAATGACCCAGTGTGTGATGACCATAGTTAGATGACCAGTCCAGTAGTAACGAGATAACCACCTGTTTCCAGTAGTGTCCACACTGACCGCCAGCACACACCCCCGATAGGTATGAATCAGTTCCCTTGTTTTAAACACTTCCTATACCATCCCTGCTTCAGCTCTATCTGTGCCTATGATCTCTTGTTCCGACTTTTCATTAGCTGACAAAATCCATATCACTGCGCCTGCAGGGGTTTGACTCTGTTTCAAATATCTCTTTCCACCTCACTGGTCAGTCTCTGTCAGCTATTGTATTTGCTATCTGGTCACTCCAGTCGAATTCCTGTAATGTAATGTAAGACAAATATTGACCATTAGGAATGAACAAGGCCTGTTACACCTGTCAGCCACTGTCAGCAGCCCTGCTATATGTTTGTACACTAAAATACACACCGCCACTCTGCTTTCGCTTTCCCACTTCACAGCTCTCTTTAATATCAAAACACTGCACGCTGTCTTTTAAAAAAGTTTACGTATTCCACATGAACCCTGCGAAGTAAAATACTCTCAGATCATTAAATTCAATTTTCTCTTCACATATTTGTAGTAAGTGACAATACTGGTCCCCCGGTTGTGTGTGGTTAGAGTTCGGTCTTGAACCATTGAAAAGTTCTCTAGCTATAATTACCTGGACCCATGTGGCTGTATTTACTGACAGAGAAGCGTGATGATAGCTCTGATCCCTCCCCCTCAGTTCGACAACCAATAGTGGGGCCCGATAGCCTCACAGTAGGAGTTATACGCAGATAGGGGCCCCAGGACAGGATAATGAGCATACAGCTACCATGTGCTAAGTATTTTATCCTCATTAAAGTCAAAGAGAAGCCAAGCTGTGTGGATTTAATTTCCGTGTGTGATAGCAAGCAAAACAAAATAGATCTAAACAGAGTTTCCCTATTTGCAGGAGCTAGAAGATGGTTTATGTTAAGCCAGCAAAAAAAAAACCCAATATTTGATTCACCTGCTGAAATGTTAAAGAGCCTGCATACTTAGAAGTCAAAACTGTAAAAACCTCTATATAATAGACCAAGCCTATAGGTCTACAGCACACATAGCAATACCCATCTCCACGAAGAAGCTCGCAGCGATTACCCAACAATCTCACATAGCTGCTGGCTCGGTTTTAGTTCTATTTAAAGCTCAACGAGCATATAGCTGCAATGAACATCATTTCAAAAATGTGAAACTCATGTTTCGTTACAATCTGTTTTGGTATCAGCTATTTAATTTTGATTCACGATATATACAACGCATTAATTTACTCATCTCAATTTATGTAATTGGTTTAGATTTTCACCAGGCATCATGCGGAATTGTTCTTGCGTATGTTGATCTCAGCCTCAAGTAGATACAATTGCCTTTGGCCAATTTGGCACACGACCAGTTTTTTACATTTGAATAATTGTAACCATAAGTGTTATCTTTACATAAAGATATGTTTATCTGTTTTTATTGTGGAGAAAAAAATTAATTGTTCCTGTTTTTATTTATCATTAAAATCACAAATATTTGCTCTTCAAAGATATTTTTTCTCTCAATTAATAAAAAACAATGAATTACAAAGTGTTTATTTATATTTGTTGTTTGTTTTTATCCTCTGTTCTTTCTTGTTTATAATCTGAGTTTTTATATCTCAACCGGTATAAAAAGCCATCATGTAACTAAGCTCTCCCCGTTGATAGCTGAAGTGTCGGATTTCCTTTAGAGTACTATACATTTCATCCATAAATTCTCTCATTCTATACACTTTCTTCCCACATTTTATCTCCAAATTCAAGTTTTTGTCCAAAATACATTTATCCTGTCTTAAATTTGTTTTAACCTGAAAACAAATCCCTTTTTTCAGCTTATTTATCTCGTTTCCCACTTTTTTAATATATCTTTTTCCAATATACTAGTTCATTATTTAAAATCTATTAAAAATTTTCCTTTTTTCTTTTTTAATTTTTTTTTGTCTGCTTATAGAGTACAATATTTTTAATGCACAATTATTCATGACTTTTTTTCTTCATTTTTTTTTTATTTCCAGTTTTTCTATCATAAGATCATAATTATGGTAGATTATGTCGTTATAAGCTTCAGCGCTTGCCCCTTAACTACTAGTTGCTCCTGAACTCTGCCCACAAGCAATGCATGCTGTCATTTTTCACGGTCCATAGAGATTGTTCACACCACGCAGTCCCTGGCTACATTTTCTATAGCTAATCTGATCCTGCAAAAGTTACACATGTAGCATGCCTGCCTGCCCAGTACATATATCAGTTCCAGTATTCTTACAGAATCCTTATGCTGTTTTACAACTCCAGTTGAAAGCTTCGCTTCGTTAGAAAAAAGGAAATTGACATTAATTCAAATCCAAGTCTTTAATTGCACTGACTTAAAGATGATTTTTTTTTTGAATATTTTTTTTCAAATATATTTGAAATTTCTTTCTTTGTATCAGACAGACACATTCAATTAATATCTACACTGAAATAGTTTTATCTTCAACGAAATATTCCCTGGTTAACGTTTTGTGAAATGGAGTCCTACGAGCACTCGTTCTAATCCGATATTAGCTCTATAAGCGTCACTGATAATCAATCTTCCACTCTGGGTGGGTGTCTTCATCTATCTTATTTAATTTTAAACTTTAAACACATATCATAAGGATTCAATATTATCCGCCGCAGCTACTCGACACAGGAAGATGTATGAAGAACCTAAACATGATTTAGAATTACATTTTGAGATGGTTAAGCTGACAGTACTTTGTGCTTGTTAACTTGTACTGTGTAATCTTAAGGAGCTATGTGAGAAGTGTGGCCCGAAGCACTTGTTTGTCTGGACAAAAGACCAGTTGTTATAGCTATTCATCCTTTTCCACCTGTTCGAGGTTTACACATGGAAACAGAAAACTTGAGATCCACATTTGATCTGACAAGCTTTGTGTTTAGCGAAAATGTTATTAAAAAAGTATCCTCACCATCGAAACATTTTCAAAAACACAAAGAATTTGTTCATGTACTTCGAAATGGAAACATTTAACACGCAATAATCTGATATCACGATCTCACGATTAATCAAAAGAAAAAATAAACGTGTTATATATTGTGTGTTGAATTTCTTAAATCTGAAAATTTATTAACAATACTTGGCAAATGGTATGTAACATAGACATCAATGGGACATTGTGACACTCAGGGAAAATTTCAATCTTATTTAATTGTTTATTCGTAAAACTGTAAAGTACCTACCACATTGCGTATCATAATTACAATGTACGAAGGTTATTGCATATTGAGCTTACTCTCGGCTGGAACTAGACTACAGTAGTACATAAGGGTGGCACAGAGGATAGCGCACTCCCTTTCACCAACATGGCCCGAGGTTGATACCCCGATCCGGTGTGTAAGGTACAAGGTGACACCTGCCCGACCATACACATTTTCCCTATGTCTATCCTCCCATTATATTGAGACCCCTAAGTGATTCAACCCAGGCCATTCACAACAGTGAATATGAATATACTTTTATACACTTGTTTCACAACTTTTTATTTAATTAAAAATTGAAATGGTGTAAAAGATACCCCGTAATTTATATGTAATACACGATGGGCCCAGGTGTTCGAAGAACCATGCATCACGTGGCATAACAGCCAATTAAATGAAATTTTCAAAAATTGTTAAAAAATATATTATAACTAATTGAAAGTGTACAAGTATTTCCATGTTACTGGTTTTCATCTGATTGTGTTCAAATTTTAAACATGTTGATTTCGTTGCGCATGTTAGCAATTATGAAAATATTCAATACCGAAATTTTGAGTTATTGGTTTGTTAAGCTAGCGATGCTTTGAGTAACTTCGGCAACATCATTCTACAACTGTTAGTGCTTGAAGGACTTAGAATTGTTCAAACTGGCATAAACAATTTCTATTTTTCTTCTTTTCGTAAATACAAAACACTCTAAATTATTGAAAATAGATTAAGAGCTCACAATCTTTTATTACTTGCTGACGTCTGAAATCCAAACATTAATTTTTATGCCTTTTGTCTTTTTTCCTTTCAGACATGCATAAATAAATATTTTATGATAGAGTCAGACATAAATGTAACTTTTTAACTATTTTGTATAATTCAATGAAGAGCAATATTATTCGTTTATTTGGAAACAAATTCTATATGAGGGAGAATGTAGCATCCTTCACTTTGCATCAACAGTTTTATTTTTTTTCCTAATGTGTTTTATTATATAGCGTGACTTAGATATGTCTGTCGACAATTGTCTGCAGAACTGAGTCTTTTATTAGCTAAATAAAATATTTCTTTACATTTTTCATCAATCTCATGAAATGGAAGTGCATTCAAGGCCCTTTTTTATTAAGAATATCAATAAATTTTCATACAATATATGCTGTTTTGCAATACATCCGACCTACGGCATGTTTATGGTAATGTTATGCCATTGTTGACGCTTGGACGTCTCCACAGAACCATAACAAGATATTATACAGTCGGCTTGTGTATAGAAATTGACAAAATGATCTATATTTATGTACACACATACATAGTCAACCTGTGTTAAGAGAGCACCCTTGGGAAGTCCAGAATGTGGTATTTTAACACAGGTGGTCTCTTAATGAAGGTTAAATTCATGACAAAATCACTACAAAGGGGAACATTTAATTGATCTCTCTAAGTACAGGTGGTTTCTCACTGGAGGTGGTCACTTAACAGAGGTGGTCACTTAAGACAGGTGGTCTCTTAACACAGGTGGTCTCTTAATAGAGGTGGTCACTTAATAGAGGTGGTCTCTTAACACAGGTGGTCTCTAATAGAGGTGGTCACTCAAGAAATGTGGTCTCTTAATAGAGGTAGTCACTTAAGAAATATGGTCTCTTAACACAGGTGGTCTCTTAATAGAGGTGGTCACTCAAGAAATGTGGTCTCTTAACACAGGTGGTCTCTTAATAGAGGTGGTCACTTAATAAATGTGGTCTCTTAACACAGGTGGTCTCTTAATAGATGTGGTCACTTAATGGATGTGGTCTCTTAATAGAGGTGCATGCCGGGTCACTTAACCAAGGTGATCACTTAGACATGTGGTCTCTATACAGAGATGGTCACTCAAATCGGTGGTCTCCTAATGGAGGTGGTACCATATGATCAAGTTTTGCTGTACAATGTAAGTGAAGTATTTTCCAAGTGTCTCTGCTAGGAGTTGACCTGAGACTACCAGCTGACAGTTGTCCAGTGATCAACTGTTTGACCCTGAAGGAAAATTTCCACTTGCAGAGACGGTAACACACTGAATTTAGTGACTAGATGGTTCACCACTTTGACATATGTAAAAGAAGTTCTTATTTTTTCAATGCCTCCGCTAGGAGTCTAACCTGGGACCTCTAGCTGGTTTACTAGTCTTACACTCTACCAAATGAGCTAAAGAGAAATGAATTGGTAGGAAGTGGCTAGTTTTTTTACCAGGGTGACACATATATTGAACTCCCAATCCGTAGAAACACCATGCATTTTTTAGTCTTCTGGCCCCGAGATCATGAAACAATCTTAGAACTAAGATTTTGCTTAGCCAATCACGACTATGACGTCACTTTTTATGACATTATTTATGATTGGCTAAATCAAAGCCTAAAATTATTTTCGACTTAAAATTGCTTCATGATCCAGCTGGGCCCCACGGTGAACAACCATGCCTAAATGGTTATAAGGATATCATACACAGTGCCCAAGTCTCTTAGAGGGCATGGCCACCAAAGTGTCCAAAGTACCGTCCCCTTTACTACCGTAAGTTTCTCCCTTAGGACATCAGCGAAGGGAAATTTCCTCTACAGAAGTCAGTTACACCTGGTTTACCACTGTGACTCATAATACAGCTGAGTTTTGTAATGGAAATATTTACAACATGTACACCATCCCTTGAAGTCGTAAAAATCTACGTCATTAAAGGTTTAAAATAAACTTGATATGTTCTATGTTTGTAGAGTTGAAAAATAAATGTAGGTA
>JAUMHH010027781.1:0-24692 GCA_032359455.1 Chlamys rubida
CTTAGCGCTGGTGAGTGTGGGTTCGACTCCCAGTGTTTGGTACAATTTGTGTGGGAATTCTAAACAACAGTCTTAGCTTCATTATTTAGACATTGTCTATTATCTATTATATTAAACACTTTGTAAGTAAAAGGCGACGTTTAAACACAAGTGCTGTGAAAAAACATCAGTGAGTTACAATGTATAAGTCACATGACTTCAGTGTGTTATAAGTCACATGACTTCAGTGTGTTATAAGTCACATGACTTCATCGAGTTATAAATCACATGACTAAGCGTGTTATAAGTCACATGACTAAGCGTGTTATAAGTCACATGACTATGCGTGTTATAAGTCACATGACTTAAGCGAAGTTAATTTGACAATAAAATAAATTGAGTATGAAAATGGTTTCATGATTTCGGGCCCAGATGTCATTTTGCTCTGTACTTTAGAATTTTTAATTAATTAGATTTAAGTAATGCTTTTGAAACAGTACGGGGAGATTGGTTCGATGGTGTTATGTATAAGGCAAAATAAAGTCTTGATTCAGATTGTATGTGTTTGTGCGTGTGGAGAGAGAGTGGGAAGGTTTCAGAAAGAAGGCGAAACACGCCCTTAAGATGCAAAAAACCAACACAACATGATACAATATAAAGACCTGTAAATAGGGGGGGGGGAGTTCTGTACCCTTGTAGTAAGCACGCTAGGATCTCAACCCCCTTAAAGCAAATATTTATTCCCATTGGAGAATCTTCAAAAACAAGTAACGCGAATCAGTTTGATTTCAAAGCTAAGAATACCCGATACGTCCAATTAGAATATGTCCCGAATTTTCTTGATTCTGACGTGTGTAAGTGAACCCTGCTGGCCACTGATGGCTAAGATAAAGTTTTAATTACCCGAAGTATAGGAGGATACGTCGCACTCGTAAAGGACGCAATCGACTTTGTAACTGTATGGGTTCAGGAGCGTTCATTGTAACAGAGTTTGAGTTTGAGAGGAAATGACCAGTGAACTATTTATAAGGTTCAACCGCCATACATTATCTGATCCCCTCGTTTATCAAGTTTAAAATAAGTGATAACGAAGGGAGATAACTTTAAGAGTAATATCGTTGTAGGTGTCAGTGATTGGAGGATACCGAGGGGAAGTAACTCTGATGTGGTGATACCGAGGGGAAGTAACTCTGATGTGGTGATACCGAGGGGAGGTAGCTCTGATGTGGTGATACCGAGGGGAAGTAACTCTGATGTGGTGATACCGTGGGGAAGTAACTCTGATGTGGTGATACCGAGGGGAGGTAACTCTGATGTGGTGATACCGAGGGGAGGTAACTCTGATGTGGTGATACCGAGGGGAAGTAACTCTGATGTGGTGATACCGAGGGGAAGTAACTCTGATGTGGTGATGCCGATAAAAGGTAACTCTAATCGTGTGATACCGAGGAGAGGTAACCCTGATTTGATGATACCAGGGAAGGTAACTTTTACTTGGTGATACCAAGGAGAGGTAACTCTAAGTGGGTGAAACCCAAAGGAAATAATTCTGAATGGGTGATATCGAGAAGAGGTAGCTCTAATTTGGTGATACTTATGGGAGGTAACTCTGATTAGGTGATATTAGTCTTATTAAATTCCGACAGACTGATACGGAGGTGAGGTACACTGTATCACTCATAAAATGAAATCGGGGAGAGATAACTGACAGAGCGGTACTGAAGGATAGATGATAGATGACGATGTGTCAAAATACAAAGCTCACTGAAATGAGGAAACGAGACGTAGGCCCTAGACCGACGCGACCGCGAAAATATCATAGATTCAAACTCGGACTTCCGACTGCAGGTCAAAATTTGACAGCCAATCATCGTCGATTGACCTCGTCCAGATCTTCTACAACAACATGGTGTCTGCATAACATGTTACAGTGTATCTGTTACGGAGTTCGCCATCCCGTGACGGTCAGTTATACAAGCTATACTGCTATACTGGTACTACTAACCTGTAAACAACGTACGTCTCTGTCGGTGGTAGATTTATACCTACCCCCGTCAATAATGTATACAGTGACATTACGATACCGGCAGAGCTAAATGGACCCACACGACGTATAGTCTGAGCCCGCCACAGCAGTCAGGTTCTGATACAAAGGTGTTGGTTTAAATAGTTGATGCAGAAGAGCAATAAAGCTTTCTTACATTCACAGCTATTTGAATGTTGGGCGTGATTTCTTAATCAATTTATGACTTACTCTCCATGAAAACTGACGTGTACTTGTTGTTTTGATCGATGACTCCAACCGGGCGGCATCAATTACTTATCAAAGGTTTTGTGTTCATATTGTTTGCAGATTTTACACGTCAGGAGCACAGAAAAGGACTTGCGGTGGTATTTGTTGCCGTTTTATTTGTATTATACTGCTGTCAAACAGTTTCCGAGGTATCTGTGATTTTGCATCCAAACAGACAGTACTTCAGGTTTTAAAGTACGAAGTTGAACTGCCCGCCTACAAATCTAAACACGCGAGCGGTCGTGTACGTACATCAACCAATTATCAATAGTAGGCGAAAACATATGTCCAGATATTATTATGAAAGACCAAACACATTTAAATTTTATACATTATTCAATTATGTAACACAACATGAATTGACATCATTGGCTAAATTTATTACCGATATTAATGACACAATTAATTTACAATACTAATGCCCATCCTGTTCCACCATGTATTATTGTCACCCATTTGTATATACAATTGTATGTATTCTCTACACTGTATTGTTTATGAGAATAAAACAATTGTCATTGTCATTGTTCCTTAATGTACAACTATCGTCTACGCTACTGATAACAAAACTGATCGCGTACGCTACCAAACTCACGAGTGACCGTTTGCGCTACTAAACGTACAATTAATGCGTACGCTACTAAACGATTTACCACGTACGCTACTAGGCGTACAACTTATCGTGTACATTTTTTAACGTTCTACTGACCAATTTTACTACTAAACATTCAAGTCACCACCACTACTTCTAAACGCAAGAGTAACCATAGCAACCGTGTAGTCTGTCGAACAACGAAAATAGAATGGTAGAGTAGTAGTATTACTAAATACAGGAATGACCTTCAACTTGGTCGTGGACAATTGATAAGCTTAACTTCCATGTCAGGACTCGGTCTTACACAAATGTGCCTTGACATTCGTCATAGACTCGGGGAAATACGGTCACTGACTAAAAATCAAGCAAGGTCATAGAATCGGTCATTTTTTTATGAACTTTTTTTTTGCTATATACTGGTGTTAGTGGTTTATTCGGTACGACTTTGACATGGACGTGCATAACGACCTTGACCCTGACAATTGGATTGTAAGGACATTATCATATTTTCAAAGATTCGTGGCAAGCTTACGCACAGGATAACCTTATCATTACGTAACGTTACACATTAAAAACAGCATGCTCAGTCGATAATAATGACAATCTTGTAACCTAATAAAAACAGACAAAAATGTGGAAATATATCTTTGTTTAAAGTAATATATCTATCTTCCATGTCATTTGTTTTTGAACTGGATGAATATGCCTTCAGTTAAAGGTCTGTACAGCTTCCGGCAAACATCTAAATTTAGAACCGGAAAGCGGAGAAGGGTTAATCAGTGTTTACAGAATGCAGCTACCAGACGTGTTTGACATGCATGGACATGCTAATTGGCCAGGTCGTCCAGATTTATAGCCAAAACAAACGTGTTGTATAGCCTGTGGTGCTATTTTATGGGGCATGTGATGATTGGCGGGTATAGACCGGTGGCCTGGCACGAGACGAGAACGGCTGTGGCACCAGAGCCACTCGCAATCTCGCCGAAGCATCGAAAAAAGAAGTAACTTAATTTATGGCGAGATTTTAGCATGTATTATAAACAATGCTCTCAGAAACATACGGTCTGCTACTTTTGCATAATCTCGGCCTTTGTTTGAATATAATAAACTGAGTAACGAGGTTAAGACAGAGCTACTGTGTCCTCTTGTTTCTCCATTCTATTTCTATGGTTTCTGTGACGTTGATGTTGATGTTTTCCGTTATAATTGTTTCTATGGTTTCTATAACGTTGATGTATGCCGTTATACTTTTTTCTATGGTTACTGTGACGTTGATGTTGATGTTTGCCGTTATAATTGTTTCTATGGTTTCTGTGACTTTGATGTTGATGTCTGCCGTTATAATTGTTTCTATGGTTACTGTGACGTTGATGTTGATGTCTGCCGTTATAATTGTTTCTATGGTTACTGTGACGTTGATGTTGATGTTTGCCGTTACAATTTTATCTATGGTTACTGTGACGTTGATGTTGATGTTTGCCATTATAATTATTTCTATGGTTACTGTGACGTTGATGTTGACGTAAGTCATTTTAAGTTTTTTCTATTTGGACATGGTTGACATTCGTTTGTATTAATTCTGTGACGTCCGCGTGAACATCCATTACTAATGTTGATATGATGGGGTGGCGAAGCGAATAGCGCACTCGCTATTCACAAAAACGGCCGGGTGCGATTCCCCGATCGGACCTATCCAAAGTAACGAGTCAACTTCCCGACCACGTGGGTTTCTCCAAGTACTATGGTTTCCCTCATCATGAAGACCACATGCGCGCTTCCATCCGGGCTGCTTTTACTCGTTTCTATTGTTTGTGTGACGTCTGATTTGACTTCCGTTGCTATGGTAAATGTTACAACTGCCGTTTTATGGACAGTGTTACAATGACGTATAAGAACCAGATCTCAGCGTTGCATTGTGTGATATAAGACATGATCTTGTTCGTGCTCATTCCCGCCGCCAGCCTGTTGGATATGAAACGTGTTCTACCTAGCAAGGAGGCAATTAGTGCTTGCCAATGTAACAGTTTACTGGAGTTTAATTATAAACTTCAATTGATTTTAAAACAATTATTAAACAAATTTCTACAACTTGTATCAATCACTCTTGTTGGCCCTGATGTAAGCGGGCGGGGCGGGGAGAGGGGCGGGGAGAGGGTCAGGGGAACCGGAGAACCCTGAGAAAAGCCATCACGCAGGTGACCCAAAACCTTTTCACATTCGATAGGAGAATCTAACCGCTACCGCCGTGGTGAAAGGCAAGTGCGCTATCCCCTATGCCACCCGACCACACGAGTACTTGAGCTTATACACAAACCGTAGCAAACTAAGGAGAGCGGTACAACCAATGGTAGTGCTGACGTACACAAATGTAGTGAAATAGAACAGAAACAGAAGTGGTATAGCTAATCCCCTCTACCCTTGATTAATTGTTGATGAAGAAAAATTCATCACATTTCATTCCCAGATTTCTGAGGATCTTTCTTGTATGATTCCTTACAGCTGTTTGAATCGTTCTCCTTAGTTCCAATACAGCGCTTTGATCTGTTCATGTGATGCGGTTATCTCCCTTTAAATGTAATTTCACTGTTGCAGTGCAATCAATGGAACACGAGCTTTGATCCTCGTTTTACTACATATAAGACCTACTTATACAGTTATATCCACCCAATACTGCGTTTGTAATGATTGCTATCGACAGAGATGTCTAAATTATCTCTCTGATATCAAATATTGATTTACATATTTCCTCCAGTGGCCACCGACCTCTCTTTGAAATGTATAAATCTCTTTCAAGCTGTGAAATGATTCTTTAAAATTCCGTCAAAGGTTCATTGAAGAGATATTTAATGCTATTATTGGAAAGAGTGGGTTAATAAATCCAGCACTTATCTTCATACTTTGGGAATATCACTCCAGCATGAAACCATATTTTTTAAATTCCTCTGAGATTCTGACAAAAAAAATCTGGATTTAATCCTAAGAAAGGGAAAATATATTACGACAATGTAACGTGATTTCCATCTATCAATTTTCAGGTCGAATTTTAAGAAGAATTATCTTATTTTTATTTAAAGAAAAAACTGACAAAGATTCCATAAATAAGGAATTTAGCACACGGCAATAGACGACTAGTCTGTCTTAAAGAGCGCGGTGATGAGGAGGTTGAGGCGCTGTGGCGGTAAATGACGGAGGCCGCACGAGAACATAAATCACGCGCAAACACGGGCACCTGCTCGTAACATTACAACGTAATTGGTATCACTCTGGAGGGACACGTGCGTCGTACATCACGTGAAATGGAGTGAAAGCACGGTTAGTTTTATGCTATTGGCGAACTCTATTAAATCGCTTGGATCATAAAAACAAACAGCTTCAATGCCACCTACCAGAGTTATATAACTCATAACCACCTGCTTACGAGCGTTTGTGTAACCGGAGACTTAGAAATTAGACATATATGACTAGGATGTCAATATTTCAAAATCAGCCACAGAAATGTTCGTTTCGGACATGTAACCAATTTTTGCATCGGTATTCCCATGTTTTATAATGCCAGACTATCCAACGATAAATGACAGTGAGTGTACATCACCAGACTGTCATAGTTATATGATATTATTCGATTTTTCCGGGACAGCAATTTGTCTGTAATAAGGTTATTATCGTCCTTGCGTTCCTCTAGGGGGCGCAGTAACACAATGTATATCCGGGTAGTTCCCACGTTACATAATGGCGATGCTGGTCAATATTAAGACGATACGGTCACTTTGGCTTTCTCTTTTACTGATGAGGACAAAATCTTAAACTAATTATCTGTTTTTACCTCCAAACTTACGTGTTTCCTTTTGTTATCAAGATGTAAGATCGCTACAATCCGTAGACATTTGTCACTCTGCTTTATTTTACATTGTTAAGGAGAGACAGGCTCTGATAAAAGAGACCGTGCTGTTCACCTTCCTTGTTTTACACGGTGCCAGTTAGTAGACTTTCTCATTAAACACAGTTTGTTCGTTAACTAACCATCATTTACACGATGCCGATAACTACTCGCCTCTGTGTGAAATACGGTAACTGACATTTTATCACTGAGGGGAGTGCTTTACCGTTAAGATGTCGTTAACTTTCGACCGTTCACGCTGGTATCACAACAGAGGGCTTAACCTTTTTTGTAAGATATTAGTAAATGTATCTATTTTTTCTTGATATGCACACCGATATAAATTATTAAATATATTTCCATAATCATCTTCCCCATTTTTATGAGGCATAAGAAGAATAAAATGTGTAACAGAAAACAGTTCTTGTTATAAAAAACTGAAAAAATAAACCCCTTTATTATAACGTTATCGTATTGAAATACGATATTTCAGTAAAATACGTTTTACTTAAAAACTCAAATACCACACACAATGAAGACGGGGGTTATGACGTCATAATGACGGAAGTTCCTGATATAAATTACATCTTCTGATAGCGGTTATTAATATTTGCGAGATGCATATATCTATATAGACAGGTTCATTTGTAATACAATTCTATTTGCTTCAGAAAATTTATTTCATGGCTACAGGGCAAACAATCGAAAAACTTGTTTCATTTCTGCGCGAAATTGGTGCTAATTTTAAAGACTGTCGGCATGAAAGTGGGATTATGTACGTAATTTAGCCGGAGGAAAGCGGCTAATTTTAAATCGTATCTGTATTGATGTTTCGTGTCATTAATTATAACTCTGAGTGTGTTTATATTTTATAGTTGTAGCGGATGGAGTAATTATGTTGTCGAGTCGGAATTAACACCATCAGCGAAATTCTCGCGATAATTACACGTATGCAGTTGTCAATTAAATCCGTCGTATTTAATACCACAAAAATGTAAAGCATTTACAATTCTCATTACATTCAATTATGTATAAAAGCATCAGCGCGATTGTCTACTTAAATATCTTCATCAAGATCTGTTAGAATTGGTTTAAGTAATAGTCTCCAGAAGGGAATACGTTTGTAGCGCTGATATTTTCGCGGGCACGTGTTATGCATTTGGTTTTATTCTATGATACAGTAATAACCTTTGTCAGATCTTGAACGTTAATTCTCATTTGCTCTAAATCAGCTTTAATTGCCGAGATGTTAATTTTCAAATGAATTCATAAATGGGATCGACATCGTGTTCAGCTATCGTTTTACTATTGATATGCACATTTTTTAAGTTAACCTTGTTAAAACAATTCAATTTTTGGTACATAATTTATGAGATAACTTAAAATGCTCATTTCTTGCTGCTCATGAGGTTGATTGTCGCACTTAACGTCTATTCAGAGAACCTTTAGTAGGCATGACCTGAAGGTCAAGAGGTTGACCTTCGCACTAAACGTCTATTGAGATAACTTCTAGTAGTCATGACCTGAAGGTCAAGAGGTTGACCTTCGCACTAAATGTCTATTGAGATAACTTCTAGTAGTCATGACCTGTCAGAAGGTCAAGATGTTGACCTTCGCACTTAACGTCTATTGAGAGAACCTCTATTAGTCATGACCTGAAGGTCAAGAGGTTGACCTTCGCACTAAACGTCTATTGAGATAACCTCTAGTAGTCATGACCTGAAGGTCAAGATGTTTACCTTCGCACTTAACGTCTATTGAGAGAACCTCTAGTAGTCATGACCTGAAGGTCAAGATGATAACCTTCGCACTAAACGTCTATTGTGAGAAACTTTAGAAGTCATGACCTGAAGGTCAAGCGGTTGAATCTCTAGTCAAAGCCTCGAGTGTTAAGCGAGTCTAGTATACGCGATCTTTGTGGTTCTGCAAAAAACCTTGAAAACTTTGGAATACGAATGAAAATTTACAGCATTTAAAGGGGTTGACATTTATGTTACTGTATAACATGTATCATATCATTAGTGTATTAGATAATGAAATCTGTATCTGATATGTGTATTTATGATTTATTCGTGTTACATTTTGTACATCTAACAATAGAATCTGGTGGTCGGCCTCTTATTTGATTGGATACCCACAATGACCAATGTCTATGAGGAATTCAAACGTACATACGCGTCACTGAGCATTTGTCTGATGAAGCCTTTGTTGATCGGTTGATCAATCGTTTGATTGATTGATTGATTGATAGATAGGGCTGTTCGTCCTTGTTCCGGTTATTACCGAGCCTAGGACAACATTCGTATAAAGGTGACAGAGTACATAACGTACTAGTAATCGAACCGCCACACATACACACTTCACTGGTGTGTCATATATGAATATGTATACAACAAAAGACTGATACAGTACAATCTCGATGTAATGTCCCGCGTTTCTTTTGCCGGCTCGTTAACCACCCATGCATATCACGTTTTCTGAAGGATTTCTTTATTTCCCCTCCATTTATCGCCAAACCCCTTTATAATGCCAACATTTATCGTCAAACTCCTTTATAATGCCAACATTTCTCACCAAATCCCGTTATAATGCCAACATTCCTCTAGACAAATGGTGGCAGTATACCGATATTTTACTGTAATTATATATCATATTATACAATGATATCAGAACACCAAATGTAATCTTAATTAGATTACTCTTTACATTCAACACGTCCTTAAATGACCTTAGCAGCTGTTCATAGGATATTCAACAAATCAAACAAAACTTTACATTTTACATTCAGTAAATGATAGGCACGTACACTCAACTCAATCAGGATAGTGTGTGATCAGTCATGCTTAAGCACAGTTAACCGTGTGTTGGGTGTTGATTACGTGCCCTACTTGTTCTGGGTCCGTTTTCCAACGGTTCAGTGATAGGGCCATACCGCTTGAATGCTACAGAAACTGCAATACCCAATTTTAATCCTAAAATGACCTTAGCTGTTCATGGGACAATAAACAAAATAAAATCCAGCCAAACCACTGTTGGAGCGTGGAGTCATGTAACACAGGTGAAGTGTCCTGCTCAAGGACACTCCGCATCCCGCCGTCTGTGGGATCGCAACGCACCAAAAACTGTGCCAAAGAACCAACAATTGATATAATCCTATGGTATACATTTATGATAAAACGATAAGCATTTAAAGCTGCATGAAAGACAGCACCGCCAGCACTTTTAACCCAAACATATACTTGATGACAAAGCATGCATAACAGTGATACACTCCACGTACACGGGGCGTCTGATCATGTCTAGGCTAAAAGTACCCGGATTACGTCCCACGGGGACCGCACGTGCTGCCTCGTTACGCTTATCTATGAAATATTGATTGTTTTCTTCTTGATAGCGCTGAATATTTTGCACAGGCGTTTGATGTTGGTAAGATATATATATTGTATACACTACTGTGAAGTGGGGTGGGTTTTGCTCCCCGAGGACATCTTCCACCCTATGGCCCATTGTCCGCGTGTGATGACACTAAAGTATTTGTAAATACAACTTTTTAAAACATCATGACTAATATGTTGGGTTTTTTTTAAAGTCCAGAGATATACTTCACGTTGATTACATTTACCTAGGGAGACAGTAGTTTTTGTTAACCCGAGACGTGATATGCTCACGAATGTGAAGCCAAACAAGGATGACTAGTTTTGTAAACTGAAATCGAACAATTACACAAGCTAGTTACAGGAATCGTCACTTATAAATTAGAAGCTTTTCAACATGACCCCATTTGTTTGCTAGCCTTACAATAACACTTAATTACGCGATTATTTTAAAGCTTGCACGAAGCCTACGACCATTTGCCATCTTCAGCAGCCTGTACTGTATCGACGTTGACTGTGCCTATCAGGTCCGTCTTAGAGTTTGTAAATATGGTTATTCATAAATCATTAGAATTATTGGATAATTCGAGTACAGTGAACACAACACTTAGGACTGCACGATCAAAGGGGCAATCTTTATCTTCCTAACCTCTATGTCTGGGTCAGGGTGGACATCGACAATGGTAGGCCAACCTAGGGTCAATAGGTAGGTCGACATGTGAACCGCTCACCAAAATATTCCGCATTTATTTGTTGATCCAAAACATTTTTCTGGTGTTGAATCAGTACAATAATGACATTTTTGTCTTTCGTCGACGTCTCAAAAATGAAAGGAAATGGTATGAATTATCAGCAAATATTTCATATAGTATTGTTCTGGCAAAATATTTTGGACAAAAAAACAAAAAAAAACAAAACAAACGAACAAAATGAAAAAAAAATATATTGATTTGTTGTTGTTCAAGTTACGAATTTTCGTCCAAACATGAAACAAACATATTTTAAAACTAAATCTGATCATTACGCATGCATCACCTTTATAGAAGCTCGTAATACTGTTATAACCTTTACAAATAGAACAACGACCAATGTTATGGTATGACAATGTTTCAAATTAATTCAAAGTCATATACTTTTTATATGGATAATGCTTAGTAACATTATTGGTGTGACGAGAGGGGCAGGACTTACTAATCGTCAATATGGGGTTTTTAACACACTAAATTTGAACGAAGCCATGCAGTGATGGGATACTGAGTGGTCCTCGCTAACGTTAACTCTGCTATCAACAAAGCTTGATTGGATTGTTTCCTTCTCGCAATTGCGAAAGTCCTATGAAGACGGTGTCAGCGGATGAAGAGGCCACTTCAAAGAGTCATCTCATCGCAATGTCATAATCTGGACACTGTAGCATGCTAACCATTTGGTCACGTTATATAAACATCCCGCTAACTTGTCCTTACTATATTTGTCTCCTCAGTTCCCGCGGTTCGGATGTCTTTGTATATTTACAGGGTTTTGGTTTTTCTTTGATTCTTGTTGTTTTGATGTCTCCATTGTTCCAGTTGTTTCGGTACCTCCTCTGTTCCAGTTGTTTCGGTCTCTCCTCTGTTCCAGTTGTTTCGGTCTCTCCCCTGTTCCAGTTGTTTCGGTCTCTCCTCTGTTTCAGTTGTTTCGGTCTCTCCCCTGTTCCTGTTGTCTCAATCTCCCCTGTTCCAGTTGTTTCAGTCTCTCCTCTGTTTCAGTTGTTTCAGTCTCTCCTCTGTTCCAGTTGTTTCGGTCTCTCCTCTGTTCCAGTTGTTTCAGTCTCTCCTCTGTTCCAGTTGTTTCGGTCTCTCCTCTGTTCCAGTTGTTTCAGTCTCTCCCCTGTTCCAGTTCCTCTGTTCCAGTTGTTTCGATCTCTCCTCTGTCCCAGTTGTTTCGATCTCTCCTCTGTTCCAGTTTCAGTCTCTCTTCTGTTCTAGTTGTTTCGGTCTCTCCTTTCTTCAAATTGTTTCGATGTCTCCTCGTTTTATGTTGTTGTATAGTGCTGATGGTGTGTTCTGTATCTGTGTTTGCGCATTGACGATGCGACATATGTTCGCTTTACTTGATAACCTACAGTGATTTTCTGTGTACTGAATATGCCGACAGTTATCCCCTTTGGTGCTATTTTTAGAAAGACAGTCGGTCGTCAAGGAATTTACGTCATCAACGACCGTTTTATCGTTTCTACAGAAATAGCACAACTTTTTTAAATGTACCTTCGGGAAGGCAACATCAGGTAAGTAACGCTATCAAGTACTTTGTTGTTGAAATGCACGTACAAACAGCCCTGCTGCACCTAATCCACTGATGACTAGTTACAGGAAAAATGTAATACCTCTCATTGCTGTTTTGCCGGTCCTTTTGTGTCTCCCGGGTACATGGTAAATTCCCTGATTTGGACAACGAACGCCGCTGTAATTGGGTAAATGGATATATCACGAATGCAAATAACAATTAAGTTTACAATGTTGTTACATTGTTGTAAAAACAAGCATTTTGATGAGGTAACACTACACAGGATTCGTTCGTTAAATCTGTTTCCAGTAAACAACTTGAAGACTAAATATCGCTTCCTGGAGCTTATTTTAAGTATTATAAAGATGATAACGAAAGGATTCCGGAAGCAATCCAACTGCTGATGTAAATTTCAATGCCTGAAAATAAATAGAGTTTGCATAGAAAGTAAATATATTGAAGTAATTATCTAATGTATATTAGAATGTATTACAGTCGAAATGTTTTCAAAATTAATTTAATACGACTGAACATAATAACCATTACTAAGCGTAATGACATTTATAAACATGACAAGAATTCCACGGCCATATTGAATTTCGAATCTGCCTAAATATCAAACTTGAGTTGGAACTAAAACTTTATGAACATGTACTTACATGTATAGCAAATTTAATGAAAATCAGCTATTCTTTTAAGGGCTCCATGTATCGCAAGAAAACCATTGGTACCATTAGTTTCTGGTAGAATAGTATTTGTAGAAAGTTGCATAAATATTTTCAAGACTTATCGCAAGGAAACTATCACAAATGCTGAAATCTAAGATGGCTGCTGGTGGCCATATTGAATTTCATATCCATGTCATGATTGTACTTACGCGGGTAATTGATACGTATTTTATAAGTATGTGTTGAAAGTTTCAGAGAAATAAAACAATTCCGTCAAGAATTATAGCAAGGCAACAGGTTTGCGGACGACGCAACCGACGACGACGTTTAGAACAACGACGACGAAGGCGACATATTGATCTATATATATATACTGTAGGCTTGGTAGGCGACATATTGATCTATATATATATACTGTAGCCTTGGTAATTGATCTATATATATATACTGTAGCCTTGGTAGGCGACATATTGAGATATATATAGATGCTGTAGCCTTCGTAGGCGACATATTGATCTATATATATACTGTAGCCTTGGTAGGCGACATATTGATCTATATATATATATACTGTAGCCTTGGTAGGCGACACATTGATCTATATATATATACTGTAGCCTTGGTAGGCGACATATTGATCTATATATATACTGTAGCCTTCGTAGGCGACATGTTGATCTATATATATATACTGTAGCCTTGGTAGGCGACATATTGATCTATATATATATATACTGTAGCCTTCGTAGGCGACATATTGATCTATATATATATACTGTAGCCTTGGTAGGCGACATATTGATCTATATATATACTGTAGCCTTGGTAGGCGACATATTGATCTATATATAGATACTGTAGCCTTCGTAGGCGACACACTAACCAATATTAAATACAAGAACACATGTGTAATCATTAATAAGCTTAATAGCTATTATATCCATTGTAAGCGTTCCTCAAGAAAGCAGGCAATCTACACAAAATCACGTAAGGTGTTAGATCTCTAAGTTCAAATGTTTACCTTTTAAACTTGGACGACTAATAAATAAAAAAAAAGCATTTATCTTAAGTTCAATGATCTGCTTAAATGACCATCGGTGTCACTGGTAATGTGGACAACTCACATGCACTTATTAATCAGCTTGTGATGTAACATCCGGAAAATATTATATTATGATGCATAATTGTCTATACATCATTTATTGTCGACGACTTGAATGACTGTTATTAAGAATCACCACTCCCAGGGGCTCGACCCTTACCATTACCATGGGTAATAGGTGATGTGAAACAAAGGATCGTTGTATAATGAATAGAACTTAGTCAAACCTTTTAGAATGGATTATGAAGTTTTGTACAGATGAAAAAATTAAAGCATTTTCATCATCTGTAAGCTCATCATTTCCGAACAAAAGTAAATAAGTTGAGAGTGGATGGTTGATTTCGTTAAATGTATGTAAACGTAGTTGAGAAAAAAGACAACAATGTAATAGATACAGTTCGTTGGTTTCATTTGCTTGCATGCAAGAACACAGAGGACTATCAATTAGATTTCTCTGGTACAGATCAAACTCAAGGGAACTACACTCCATTCTTAATCTAGCATGGTATATCTGCCCCAGTCTGGTACCATTAAAGTAGAAAATTGGAATTTTGTGAGCGGGCTTGCGTAGATAGGTTTTAAGTTTATAAATTAAAGGGTCGTTCTTAACATAGTCAGGCAAATAGTGAAGTAAGGTTAAAACGGTCACCCTATCCCAGCTCTGTTCATGCATACAGACCATGTATCGTCATCCATAACGAGGCTACCGTCTTAGTTGTTAATATTTCATTATTTCTCGTTCACGTGCTAATTGATATCTGTTTGTCAAGTGCTCGTAAAACTTTTTATCTTTGAAATTGTCATAAAATACACGATGGAATTTTCCCCTTGCTATGTTTGAGTGGTTTTATGTCCGCCTATACATGTAGCTACCGGGTAGCTCGGTTATCCAGCAGACGATATTCCCCACTCCTTTACTTACACAGATGACTACATTTACGGGTGACTGGCTTAGGTGTCGGTTAACGGGACACGGGTGTTCAAAGTGTCTCTAGATTCATCCTCAATACTCCAGGGGTTACGTTCTCTTACGTTATCTGCCCCCCTGGATTATGTCATACATGTTTTTGAACAATGTTGCAAAATTGAAGGCACGCTGCTAGGTATTTGATTGGGTTCAGGTAAAACAAACACTTACCCAATCACTAGGATTACTATGATATATGTCCTTTGCAGATTACAGAGGGGTGACACTCAACTGCACAGCCAGTCAATGTTACCGTTACGCCACCGCGAGATTATTTCTTCGCTTACATCAAAGGATCAAATTTGTCTTCTCGTCTCATCCACAAAGTGGTTCACATTGAGCCTTCGATTTTGCTATGACATGGTCCAGGGTTGCAGTGAGCGAAAGTTAGCATAATCATTAGAGGATGCAATAGCTTACAATAACTTTTATATCATATGTGTTCCCTATTAAAGAAATCCACGCATTCTACGATACAGAGACATGTTACAGACATAAACGCTCTCTTTAAGGTCTCAACACATTGTATTTAAATCTTCGGAAAATTTTCAAGGCATATGTCATTGATTAATAATGGGAACTCTAGGAATCTATGTTTTAATGTACACAGCTATTTCACTATTGTGGGAGAAATGGCTTTTTTCCCTCGGCGAATTATTCACCTGCTGAAATATTCGCCTAATAAGTAAGTTTAACTTTTAGAAAGGGGAGGTATGCTTTCGTATACATACGTATTACATTTGTACCTCGATAAGTTTCCCGCTGAATATATGTTTAAATGTACGACCCTATGACACTATAATAGGGGAGATCGCTTACTAGTATTTCCCTCGACGAATTACTCACTTGCTGAAATAGTTGCCTTCAAAGTAAAGCATCAGGTGGTTAACTTTAAGGGAGGGGAGGTAAGCTATAGTGTAAGATAGTACGTATGCTAAGTGTTACCGCCATGCATTTCCCGCTGAATATATGTCTAAATGTACGACCCTATTATATTTTAATGGTTTAAATGACTAATTTCCCTCGACGATTCATTAACTGCTGAAATATTAGCCTTATAAGTAAAACATCAGATGGTTTTTTTCTCTTCTCTTAACTCAAAATGGTATAGGAGAGATTAAGTGGCAAAGGAGGGGAAGGGGAGGGGCCCAATACGTAATGACCTTGATAGATATGAAATATTGCGAACTACGTGTCGTAGATTCAAATTATCTGTTTTACCAACAGCGCGGCGTTATTAATGGCATTGTATGGAGGGTTACCTATCTGTACGTAAACTTTCTAGAAAGCACGTTGACAACCTCACATTCTTTGTACTGATTCAATAAAAAGTAACGAGCAATTACGGGAAGTGAGACATCGATATCCAATCAGTAAGGTTTGAGAAATATGTTCTTCGTAGTTTTCTTTCCTTCTCGGTTACCGCGACATAAACTACATCCCGAAATAAATCAGCACGCTCTATCTGGCGCGAGAGGAGGAGATGAATTTGCTGGAGTAACGCCATAGAAACAATTCTAATCCGTCATTGTTCTCGGCGGAAACGGATTAAAATTAAGACTAACAGAAGTCAGTTGTCATGGCAACCCTATAAAAGGTAATTAATAATCACCCAATTCTGGGAGAAGAACGTGGAGGGAACTTTTGGCGGAGAGTTTTGATGACGTATCTGCGAGAAACCATATAGTTACGTGTCGGTACACGGCGGTTTAACGAACGCTGACAAATGCCAGTGATTACGGCACTTTTACAGGCGACAGGACAAGAGACGGGATGTACTGTCACCGACAAACAAAACAAAATGAAACTACAAAGCCGAAGTTAATCTTGCACAGAGTACATATATTACCCATATAAGTACATTAAGAACATATAGCATAGTCACTACACAAACCGATACAGCTTACACTCTATACATCTCCAGCACACACGCAGGCATACACATATAGGGAGATACCAGCAAGGTGGCATAGGACTAGTAGTACATGTAAGCACCTGATAAGGCAGCTCCTCGAAATTCCTCGAAATTGTTTTGATTAACGTATATGCTTGTATATCTGTGTACAGTAAAGCGCTTTACAGTGGCTTATCTAGATAGATAGGGCACTATATCAAATGTTGTATATTACTATTTGTATCATTATCTTTAATACTTAATTGGTTTTTAGTGAGAAGATATCTTGTGTAGCTTTATAGATGTTGAGGTTTTCAGATTTCTCACTACTCAATTTAGGTCCTATAGTCGATGCTCTATCTTAATTTTTTTATTAAGGATCCATGCCCCGCTGAACCGTGTTTTCCCCTATAAACACTAAACCTCCCTTAACTTCCGTTTATAACTGTAGTACAGTGGGCCAGGGCACGTTTTCTGCTGAGAAGGCAGTGACAGTAAAACAATCTGAAATCGCCGATTTTTTTTTATTTGCGTTTTTGTTGATTATATTTTGTTTATTTCATCTTTATAATTCTCTAAAAAAAAGTCCCGTTTCAGAAATAATTTTGTAGTCATGCTGGAGAAACAGGTTCCAATGCGTTGTTACCGTTTGTGTGCTGTGGTACGGGGGTCCTTATGTTGTTACCGTTTGTGTGCTGTGGTACGGGGATCCTTATGTTGTTACCGTTTGTGTGCTGTGGTACGGGGGTCCTTAAGTTGTTACCGTTTGTGTGCTGTGGTACGGGGATCCTTATGTTGTTACCGTTTGTGTGCTGTGATTACGGGGATCCTTATGTTGTTACCGTTTGTGTGCTGTGGTACGGGGTCCTTATGTTGTTACCGTTTGTGTGCTGTGGTACGGGGGTCCTTATGTTGTTACCGTTTGTGTGCTGTTGTACGGGGGTCCTTATGTTCAATCGTCTTAAATTCGGAAATAGGTTTACATTGTAGATAAATGTCAGGTTCCACATTTAACATCGACAGATTTGTTAAATCTATTTCAGTTTTTCATTAAATAGAAGAACGTATGTGTATGAACTTCATCAACGCAGTCAGTCCTAGCCTCGCCTTGTACAAAAAGGCACAACATTTACCATGATTAAAGAACCAATGCTGTCCTGGGTGCCTTTGGCATGGCATTTCAGTGATATACCACTATAACCGTTGGCATTATAGCGTACATTGGAACATCTATATTAATATGAAGAGGACAATTTTCAAAGTGTTGAACAACTCATATCTCGAAATGCCTACAAAGTTACATTGTACAAAGCTTTGTTTTTGTTATACATCAGTCTGTACATAAAACAAGTAAGAGAATACCGAAGTGTCAACAAAACCATAATTGAACTCAAAATCGATAAAACTTTGGCAAAATATGAACAAAGAAAGATTTACAAGAAGACTCTTGAAAAAAGTACAAGTAAAATAAGACCAGAATACATGTTGACGTACGTACTGGACGTTATCTGTGTCAAGTACAAATATAAGTACCGTGCTTCGCTTTCAGCAGTGACATAACGTTATTACAGTAGCTTTAACGTAATACTTCACTGTAAGTGTGTTTGTATGGGGGTTACGTCCAGCAACAGCTGAGGTCAAACAGATACTTAAAAAGTCAACGCCATGCAGAAAGAGAAAAGGGAGTGAAAAGATACAGATTCAAAGTGATGCCATAGCGACAGCTGAGATCAAACTTGGTTCCTTCAATGTTCCCTAAGCAAAATGCAAAGAAGAAATGTCCATATTCTGCAGCAGATCAATTTTGGTTTTTACAATGTTCCCTAAGCAAATTGTACAGAAGAAAACTCCTGATTGTACAGGGGGTGGGGTACATTAGTCCCCTTGTTTTGGTTTTGGTGGTGGAGGAAAACCCGATTACCCGGAGAGAAAAAAACACCGATCTACTGCCAGTATCTGTCGACTTCCCCTCGTATAGCTCCAATCCGCGACCCAGTGGTAAACGGCTAGTGATCGCAAACGGGCAGGCGTCATAACCACTCGGCCGCGGCGCCCCTCAATCTTCTCAGTGTCACAGTGTAAAAAATACAAGACCTTGTTACAAGGCTTTAAAACTGGTCTTATCGAGATAGTAAGATTGACCCGGTATGTAAATATACGTAATAGTAGAACATTAAATCATTGCAGCACGGATACATACGTCTGCTCTGGAGTGATTGAGTGATCAAGACTGGTTCTTGTGGGAGTATCCGGTCTCCATCCAAATATATGCACTTTTACACCATTTTCGCCGGTAGAGGCGCTCTCATCAGACACATACGTCACCAGCAACATGGCCGCTGACACTTCTGTTAGGGCTGACAGACATATATGATATGTTTAGTAATTTAAATAGGTAGTGATGTTAAAATCGCGTTGTCATGAGATGAAATACTGTCCGACCCTATGGGAAGAGTCCTACCAAATGCATCAACATCACTGGGTTTCCCGTCAGATGCCTTATTTAACCGACGGGTTACCAAAAGAAGGGCGTACAAGGTAAATGTCAGCAGACGGTTCAATCTACCGGTACTAGTACAAGTGTATTACAGATTCGTTTATCACTAAATACAGAAATTGTATAAACTGTCTTGGAGACATCAGGATTTCTGAAATTATTTATGTACAATGTACTTTATCTCAGCGACTTGATAATTTGTTAGTTATGTTATATTGATATGCAGAGGGTTATGCCGTATAACAGGTCAATTACGCAAGGATGATATTTTCGCGATTTCGAGGGTCGATGTAATTACGCGAAAATAAATGATCCGCAGAACAATATGACAAGCATAAAGTTGAGCCGAGATAATAAACTTAATTACCGTAATGGTGTCATGAAGTAAAGCGCACGTGGTTGTGACGATTCATAAAAATAATACAAAATAATGTTTGAAAAGATATTTTATCAACCTCAAATAGTGTTTGATGATTTGTTTAACAAAATAAACTCTCTTGTTGTTGCTCAATAGGTTGTCAGTATGTGCTTAAACACCGCAAAATCTAATTCATTCGTTAAACGGGGTATTACCAGTATACGTGCTAAGCGTTAAGCACTTGGAAAAATGTGTCACGGCGAAATGCTGTGATGGTTGCCTTCGGCATGGCATTTCAGTGAGATAGCACAAGAAAGTCGGCATCAGATCCGCGCTATCACAAGGAGGCAAGCACACCAACATACCCTGTCTCCTGCATACACACATTCAAGCACACATACATTACACACATGAAGGCACGTCCTTAAATGACCTTAGCTGTCAATAGGACGTTAAACAAAATTAAACCAAACCAAACCATACATACAATGAGGGTATATACTAGGAGGTTGGACAGCTTTGGAGGTTGAAAAATTAACCTACCTTACTTTCTAGCATATTTCTCATATTTGGACATTTCAAGGTTTCAAAGTTTTTCTAAGTCAATGTGTAATTGTAATTGGTTGCGTGAGGTTGACGTCAAACTGTTTGTGTTATTTTGCGATTTTAATAAAACTTGATGTTAGTCCAGACATAATCTATTGCCATGCACGTGATATAACAAGAATCACAATGTGTTCCCTGTACAATGAATCGAGATACAGAAGCTTATGAAGCAGGATAAGTCGACATTACTCAGTCAAATTTACGGACAAAAAACTAAGTAAAAAAACACTGTGGACACAATAAGTTAAGGGTATTCTTGAATAGTATAAGCAGCAATCCAAGTTTTGTTTGAAACAAACGCACATCAGGTCATGCAGTACCACAACTGTACAAGAGGTCGACTCGACACATGATCTGATCAGGAACGTCATTCGGCCGAGCACTGGTCCGGAACGTCTCTAAAACCATTCTTGGTTAGGAGTTGGGCATATAAAAGCACTAAAAGACCTATTCCAGAAACTCTCATTGAAAAACACAAGGAAAGTTGTGCTCAAAAAGCAAGGAAGATACGGAAAGGATTTTCGCTATGGAGGTTATTCCTTAAACGAAGTCATAGAGACTCTTGTAAGGGAGGTTACTCCATTGACGAAGTCACCAATCCTCTAGTTATTGAGGATTTTCCATTAATGGAATCGCAAATACTCTCGTAAGGTAGACTACTCCATTAATTAGGTCACACATACGCTTGTAATGGAGTTAATTTCATTAACTAAGTCACAAATACTATCGTAATGTAGGTTAATCCATTAACTAAGTCACACATACGCTTGTAATGGAGTTCATTTCATTAACTAAGTCACAAATACTATCGTAAGGTAAGTTACTCCATTAACTAAGTCACAAATACGCTTGTAATGGAGTTAATTTCATTAACGAAGTAACAAATACTCTTGTAAGGTAGATTACTAAGTCACACATACGCTTGTAAGAGGCCTGTTTGGATGGATGACATTCGTCCAAACATCGTTTTTTATTTATTTGCTTTTATTTTGGTTTAGGATTATGCCATATGTCCAGACGGTACCGAAAGAGAACCTACGTGTTGTACTGGGGGTTGAAGGGGACTGCATGTCGCTTTTGGCTTCCGAATTTATTATCTGTAGCGAGACCAACACTTGTCACATCATTACCTACCATCCAAACCTGGCACGTCCTTAAATAACCATAGCTGTTGATAGGACGTAAAACAATAACAAACCAAACAGAACCATACCGTACCACAGTATTATCACAACAGTCGTACAAGTAATGGCCAGGGAAAAAACACTACTGACAGAACATAATATGGAAAAAGAAACGATGCAAAAGTTGCATTGGAGCAATTCTCACAGGAAGTGGACCAAAAAGAGAACCTTCGTTGATACAGAAGGACCAAATAAATGTAATCGTTTGTAGGAACATACAATGGGATATTATACACGGATTCTTATCGTTAACGACCCGAAACTTCAGAGGCTTTTTAAGTGGGATATGCGATACAAAACTGCGTCCATTGCCGAACCTGGACCTGAAATATACGATCGTACTTTATGATACAGTACACCAGTTGTCACGTGGTTCAGAAGTTTATGGATCTGCTTCGAGATCAACTTCACCAAGCGTACCTGCTTTGTTCTATATAAATATTTAACTCGTAAAATTGACACTAATACAACATTCACGATAACCAAAACATACATGGAAGCAAGTGAAATAGTAAAACACCGATTCATACCCCATACCTTAATAGCAACAGTCTAATAGCAATTCTGAATCAGTATTATACTGAGCACACCTGTGAACGTTATATAGCATGACTTTGGGTAGGGCTAAGGTATTCCAGACGAATTCGTCCTAGAAGCAAATCTCAAATTCTACATATTGAGAAGATGTGCAGCTTTTGATGATGGAGACAAAGTAAACGTAGTTTAAGTGCTTGAGCATTAAAGACACTTGAAAATATTACCAATCAATGCATCCAAATACGCATGTGTCTTGACATTTGAAATGCACATATGTGTGTATGTTGTACGCAAGTTCATGTGTGTTATATCTGCTATAATGATGTCCGAACACGTTACGACAGTCAGCACGTGCATTACCCGTTCTAACATAGTTTATCAACATTAAAACGAATCTGCGTAACGTATACGTGCAAATCAGTTTAACTTAATAGCAAACACGCGTTTGTTCCATTTAAACAAACCACACAGAGCAATTAGACAAAGAACAGGTAAACACTTACCTGTATGTACACAGGTACGACAGCGAGATGGTGGAGTCAGGAAGCGGTATATCTCCGATGTAGAACGCTGTCGGAGACTGATGAGTAGGGAGCGATAGGGGAGCCCGGATCCAGCGTGTCCTGACTTTAGTATCTGTAAAAATCAATAGATTCAGTTTCTTTATGTTAACTGTCATAGTCACGGATTAACGTGATACACTGCCATTACGTATACAGAGAATAATATTTTCTATGGTGTCGTCTGGGACAGGTAAATTATATCTGTAGTAAGATATGCATGTATGTAGATCGCTGCGGATTTAGCAGGCGTTGATGTTATCTAATATGTACAGCTGCTGCAATTAATCAAATAATCAACGCATATATGTTTTTATTGTCTTCAAAGACCCAGTAATATATACCGGGATAACAATATTAAATTCGTCCCTGATATCTGCTTATCATTATGTATAATACATTGTTTAAAAATGTTCACTGTAATGATAAATTCGCCATGACTGCAGAGGGCGAAAACAAACAAAACTGCAATGCAGCAAATCTTTCTCCGTATATAGTATGAGTTTGTATGCATTTTTGTTATTTTGGGTAAACCATGTAAAATTTGTATATGATTTTCGGGGTTTTGTTTGTATATTTTGTAAGAAAAACACGTCAACAAAACCATAACTCTTTTAAACTGATAAATTTTTATGAGTTTTTTGTTTTGTTTTTGTATTATTGATTTACTGTATTATTGATTTTCTGAAGATTACCTTTTTCTATTATTGATTTACTGTAGATCACTTATTTGTTTTGTTTTTTGTTTTTGTATTATTGATTTACTGTAGATCACTTATTTGTTTTGTTTTTTTGTTTTTGTATTATTGATTTTCTGAAGATTACCTTTTTTGTATTTTAATTTTCTGAAGATTACCTTTTTTGTATTATTGATTTACTGTAAATCACTTATTTGTTTTGTTTTTTGTTTTTGTATTATTGATTTACTGTAGATTACTTATTTGTTTTGTTTTTTGTTTTTGTATTATTGATTTACTGTCGATCACTTATTTGTTTTGTTTTTTTGTTTTTGTATTATTGATTTTCTGAAGTTTACCTTTTTTGTATTATTGTTTTACTGTAGATCACTTACTTGTTTTGTTTTTTTGTTTTTGTATTATTGATTTTCTGAAGATTACCTTTTTTGTATTATTGATTTACTGTAGATCACTTATTTGTTTTGTTTTTTTGTTTTTGTATTTTAATTTTCAGAAGATTACCTTTTTTGTATCATTGATTTACTGTAGATCACTTATTTGTTTTGTTTTTTGTTTTTGTATTATTGATTTACTGTAGATTACTTATCACACATAAGTGTTAATGTTAACGGACGAAATACCTGTCCCGGCTACCTGTCCATGCGAGGTGTCCTTGTCGACTGTTGTTATATCTCTCGTATAGTAGTGGATAGGTGCTTTACTTGTAACAGTTGGTAGTCATACTATCTACATAATCTCCTAAGGTATTTCAAGTTAATAGTTAATCTTTTTATCACTCCATATCTTTATTGAAAATAAGATGTTTATACAAAATGTACTCTATTCATTGTAAGGCGAGGACTTTTATAAGCTTTGCCCTTTGCCCTATTCCTGTTGTATATAATTTTCTATACACTAAACAACGACCGAAGTGTCATCAAAAGTATTATTTAAACTGAAAATCAGCAAAACAAGGCGTAACAAAAACACAGGAATTATTTACATAAAAACATTGAAAAAAACCCAAAGAGAATGAGACCTAGAGTTCCGGAAGGGTAAGCGTCTTCTGCTTCATCGGAGACACCCATTACGTCAGTGTAGGTAATATAAAATTAATGTCACATCTTCATATCGAGGTCTGGAGCAGTGACAGCAAAGCTACACGACACTTTTATGAACATAATAAAAACATCAACAATAAAAGAATATTATTATTATTATTATTCTTACTGATATTACATATTTTTGTATGTTTTGAATGT
>JAUMHH010027782.1:0-10454 GCA_032359455.1 Chlamys rubida
TCTCCATGTAAATCTAGGTCAACGACAGTCTCCATGTAAATCTAGGTCAACGACATTCTCCATGTAAATCTAGGTCAACGACAGTCTCCATGTAAATCTAGGTCAACGACAGTCTCCATGTAAATCTAGGTCAACGACATTCTCCATGTAAATCTAGGTCATATCCAAGTACTTCATCAACGATATTCTCCATGTAAATCTAGGTCAACGACATTCTCCATGTAAATCTAGGTCAAATCAACGACATTCTCCATGTAAATCTAGTATGGTATGGCTTTCTGTATTAAAATAAAAACGAAGGAGTAAATTAAAAATAAAAACAATGAATTTCTGTGTCGAAAGATATCAATTTCTGCATGAAAATGATTTCCGTCTATAAAAAAGGAAAAAAGATGGAATGAATCTTTTTATAAAAAGAAAATATGGCATAAATTTCTGTATTTAATATATATATATATATATATAAAACATGGCTTTCTTAATGAAAAAAAATCAAATAAAGGAATTTTTGTCTATAAAAAGATAGCGCACATCAGGTTTTCAATATTTTGCTGTACCTGTCATTGATGATATTATAAGAAGCATCTATATTTTATGGAGCCAATTATATTTCATAGTATTTAACTTATCATCTAATCATATTTGTTTTAGAGTGTGAGCATCGTAACCTGCACAATATTAGTAAAAAAAAAAAAAAAAATAGACAAAAAACTGCTGGATTTCAGCATCCTTATTCTCAAAGGAAAAATTGAAAGATGAAATGTCCATTAATTGAAGAAAAGAAAATGGTGTGACATTCAAACAGCTATATTTCCCTAAAGAAGGCTGATGGGGAAAAAAGGCAGAAAAAAGTACATAAAATATTTTGATAGGTTGGTACATTAAATGGAAAGGATAAGAGTTACACAGTGGGATTATTGAATTATCAATAACCTAAAAATACCATATCTAACGTGATACCATCCAAGTTCCAGCATTAAAGTTCTCATGCATTTTAATCCCAAAAGCAGTATAATAGATTAAAGGACATGTTTTTAGAAATATTACTAGTTCTTCTTGCGATGAAAGTATATTGTAAATGTCAGAAAGAATACCTGGATATTTAACAAGAGACTCGCAAATAATAATTGATAATGAAAAAAAAATTCATGGACAGACAATTCACCTATTGGCCAATTATAAGATCACATGGTGTGGTGTCCGCTTTCTATCTGTCTTTCATCTGTCAACTTTTCTATTAAAGACCTACTAGTCCAAAATGGCTGAAGCAATTCTAACAGAATTTGATTTGGGTCATTCTCAGACCTATTAAATTTTGTATGAGGGGAAATATTTCACAAGATCACTCCTTAAGTAGGAGTGAAGGGATTGGATGTAATTTGGTATGGGGGATCCCCAGGCCAGAGTATTCAACTAATACAAAGGGGTGTGGCACCTGGGGGTAGAAGGACAGTGCTCATAAGTGAAATATGGCGTTTAATTTTCTTTATAAAAATGAAGAATTTTGCCCCAACTTGACATATTTCCAGCATCCTCGGATGAAGGAGATCCAGTTCAGCATTAAACTGTTTTTATTTGACATTCATAGATTATATGAATGCCATACGGAAATGAAATTCAATGGAGTGTGCTTAACTTAGGTAAATTAAATGAGTGAATGTGTGTCGTTTGTTTGATGATGAATAGAACAGCAATCTTCTAGGGAGGGTCAGACTTGTATCTGACGTTATAACGATGACATCATTATAATGACTTCGCAATGTGAACCATGACATTCATAGCTGAAATGAACGCCATCTGAAATTGGAAGGGTTATGTAGTGCCAATGCTGTAGAGTGACAAATGTAATTGTGTAAATAAAGGGTATGAGGCTCTGTTTGGTCACTGACGGAAATGAGGCAAATATTTTGTCTTCTTCCGTTGGTGTAATATGTGAATATTAGTATTAATGATTCTCTTGTCCAATTGTTATTTTTCTAGTTGAATTGAAATCCAAGATGTCTGCTTTGGTATCTTGGCATTTCCTGATCCATTTCAATTGCAATTAGGTCACTTTTGACAAGCCTTTGTTGTTTTTGAAAACTTTTACAACGAAAGATGGCCACCTGTTCTCTGAAATTTTCAACTTCTGAACTTGCACCATGCCATAAGTAACCAAAGTTGACTTGAATAATGCTCTCATGGTCTTGAACTTGTGCTGTTATTTTTGAGTTGATTCAAAGTTCAAAATTATAAGCTGCCCTATCAAATAATTAGTTAAGACATTAACAAAAACCGTTAACCAAGCATGGTCACTGACCATACCAAGTATTGCTATTTCAATTCTTTGCGTCAATAAGAAATCTGAAATGGCTGTTGATGGGAAATATTTCTACTTCTCCTCTTGTTTCACAAAACAAAAGAAGTAGATGAGCAATACAGGCCAAATGGGCCTCTTGTTTCTGTCCTCAAATGAATAGAAATATAAATTTGAGGTTTAAAGATTATGGGATTGCTAAAATTACAATATTCTGGATTTTTATATAGGTGTACACACTACAATAACAAGGTTTCATGACAGTATGGTTAGAATATCCTTTATTCTCAAATCCGGTTTGTTTTGAAGGTTTTATTTCTTCAGTTGAATGGCATGAAGTATATTTACGTATCCTGTTGAAAATAATCTATTGACGGTAAAACACTTAATGAATTGTGGAAATATGAAACCTCTAAAAGGAGAGTTGTGTGTTAAGAATAGGTTCTTCCTTGAATCAAAAATATCTTAACTGGATATTTGAGGGTACGACCATCAACAATTTGAAATACCTTGTCTAGAAAGTTTGAGGAGAAAAATGACCTCAATCTTATTACAAGGTCACACAGACAAATATGTCAAATGCTTCAAACAACTTCTTCTGAAGAACCGAAAAGCATAGAATCATATACTAATATTTGGCTGGTTCATGTAGCTTCAACGGATGGAGCCGACAAAGTTTGAGATTGAAATATTTGTAGTACAGTATGATATTTAATGAGAGTATTAAACTACGACTGCTTAAATATCCAGGTGAGCGATAAGGCCCTCTGGGCCTCTTGTTTTAGTTTGATTTTGCAAAATTGTTTTACTTCCGAAAGTTTGATATATAAATGCGTGTGTTTAATTAATTACTACAGCATGTATAGACATTATTTATTTTCACAATCAAAGCAGAATCAATCGATTAAAAAGCAAAAATGTAAATATTCTTGATTAAATTCTAATTTTAAATTCTAAAATGAATTAATGTAATTATCCTTAATTGAATTCTAATTTATAAATCTGACATCCAGAGTTAATGAGAAAATGCTAAAATATATATTTGGTATGAGTTAAAGAAGGCCCTTTCCTTTCAGAACGATAAGTTTACTTTTCTTTTGATGTTTTTTTATAACATTGTATATTGAAATATATTTTTTATGGTTTGATTAATAGTGTAAATGTCAATAAGATATTAAAAGGTTATAAATATGGTTTCATGTAGTCAGTATCATAGATCCTAACAATAAAGTTAAGACTCTGACCTCTGTAGTGTCCCAGTTCAAACGTCTGGAGCGCTGTCACTGACATAGTTTTCTCCTTTCATCTATGTATCGTAATAATGACGCCTGTTTGCTCTCCATATATACTGCCTTACCTGTAAGGGTCCAAGATAAACTCATATAGCCCCAAGTATAGGTAAACATTCATTTCAACCATGGCCGCTTTCATTTATCGCGATCCAAACGGTTGAACCGGTTGGACCAGAGTTGTTCGTTTATGAAATACGGTAGGACGCAGTAATCAGGTGACCCTTTACAAAGACTTGCAAAGCCTGCTTAAACATGTGCAGGTCCGCCAAGGTTTAATCCGGTCACATTTAAAAACAGACGCATCGGTTGCTACGCATAAATGAGCAGGCCCAATGACTACTTATCTTTAACTATGGTGTGTGTACATTCAGAAAAAGCGTTAAAGGATGATGTTATTGATTAAGTGCTTGCATTTCCAACATGACGAATACCAGAACAAAATTGAATCAGTCAAATTTGGAGAAGAATAGAAAGAAAGAAATGATGAATGAGTCACTCCAAAAAATATTTAAATTGATACACTGATAGTTTAAAAATCTAAATTTATATGATAATTTAAAAGAAAAAAACACATTTTGAGAAACATATTTCTTAAAATAGATGTTTGAATGTCATATTAATGTCAAAAGTCAAAGGAAATATTTGAAAACAAGGAATTAAAAAGGCATATAGAACAAGTTCATATTGTCTTGTCAAATTAAACACATTTTTAAAACTTCATCAGAATATCTAGGTAAAATTATATCCATACAGCTAGTTACAGTTACATTTCATTAACAATATTTTATATACATATGCCACAGTTTTGGCGTATGTGGTAAATGCATTAACTCAGAGAAATGAAGTTAAATAAAATATACATATGTATTTTTCAAACTTGAAATGAATTCTTCTAGAAAATAAGTACATCCTGGAATTATATATGTATATACTTGTATATTAATTACTAGTGTCAATTATTATAGGAATATTTCAAACTCAGCAATTTACTCTTTACTTTCAGTACATATGCCACAGTTTTGGCGTATGTGGTAAATGCATTAAATCAGAGAAATGAAGTTAAATTAAATACATATACATATATGTATTTTTCAATATAGTGTATATAATTATTGAAACGAAGCGCTGCATAACAACATAATGCACATCGCCTTTTCTTTCAGTAGTTTGAGCTAATTTGAATTTCCACATTTTTGGCCCCTAGCGTCACCAGTGAGTCCTAGAAGGACAAAACAGCTGTATGATGAATTGTCTTATTTCCTTAAGCTTTACAGCTCATTAGGTACATGTATGTACAATTAAACAACAACACACATACACACCACTTCCGCACCTACTCCTAGAAGTGTAGAGTGAGATCTTGCACTGCTAAAAATAATATAACTAATAGTAGAATAATATTTGATTTTAAGGACATACTAATGTATTAATGACAAACACTAGATACAATTGACTTAATTCAGTACATGTTGTCGTCTTCTACTAGCAATTCTTAAATATTTGGCCAAATTAGTTATTTCTTTTTTATTTTCAGTGGATAACAACTTGCTTGTTTGATATAGAAAGGTTTTATAAATGAATTGCGTAAATCGAATTAAAATGAACATTTAAGAACAAAATGAAATTCGTCTTCTACACCATTAGAGGCGCATAACGAACAAACCCTGTTCCTGTGTTCAATACCTTGGTATCTACCAGTTTCTACATTAATTTTATGAAAAGATGTTCTAATCCTTACTAACTCCTTCAAGTGTTGAATAGCAAATGACTTTTTTAAGAAGTGTTAATTTTTTCGAAACATTCCTGTTTGAAAATATCCGTGATTCTTTCTTTAAAAATTGGCAGTAAATCATCTTGTATATCTTTTAATTCCCAAAAATATCCCAATCCGATCCTAAACAATTCATTTTTTATACTAAAAGGCCAATACTCTTCACAGACAGACATTTCTTCATAACATGCCTGGAGTATACAATTATCTGTATTACGCAATTGTATCCAATACTTAAACATTCTTAACTTACGACTAATTTCCATTGGATATGTTCCTAATTCAAAATATATCATACACTTTGGAGTAGTTTTACGAACACCAAGTAGATTTTTACAGAAACTTAAAGGTAACTTTTCTATATCTGCTGCCTTATGACCTCCCCATATTTCGGACCCATACTTTAAAATGCTAGCGACATATGTATCGACTACTGACATTATTGTTTCAAAATTAAAATAATGTTTCTGACACACTTTTGTAACGGCAAATAATACTTTACGACATTGTTCTGCTACTTTTTGTTGCGTTTTACGAAACTTTCCGTTATAATTAATTAAAACTCCAAGGTAATTAAACTCGTCTACAATGTCTAAATAGACCCCATTATATGTCCAGTATTCATTGTCACTCAATTTACCACCATTTCTAAAAACAATCACTTTAGTCTTATAAGTATTCACTGTTAAATCCCAATTATTAGTATAGTTTAAAAGAGAATCTAACATCTTTTGAAGAACTTCAGGAGTTTCTGCAACAATGATCATGTCATCAGCGTACATTATTAAGAACAAATTGAGTAACTTTATTTTAAAAGATTGACACTTTTCTTCTAAAATGTGCATTTCACAATCATTGACATATAAGGAAAATAAAATTGGCGATTTCAAAATTGACAGAAGCATTGTTAGTAAAAATAAATTCCGAATGGGCATAATGTTTTAATGTATACATGTTTATTCTGCTTATATATTAAGGTTTAGTTGGCTAAATGATCTAAACATGACAAAGAAAGTAAAAATTCCTTACGTTGAATTTAGGGAAAATGCTATAAATGAAACAATTTCATAAAAGAAATGAGACATCGCAAAATGCTTCCATATTTGTTATATATCACATTTTACTAAATAGGTACATATTTTGTAAAGTAAAAAATATTTGCTTTGTTTTGTATCTTTAATAGGATACCATCTTCATTGAACTTATTAAAACAAATTCACTTTATCTTTAGACTTGAAGCTTTAGAACAATAATTGTGTGTTTCAACCTACACTGAATGGTCCTGATATTATGCGTATAAAATGAAAACACAGGTTATGATTGTCGACATTATAAAGATTTATACACTCCGATTTAGCTTTAGAATGGCGTCTTAATTAGTACATCTTGATCCAATCTTCATCCAAAATGCAAAATGTCTCGATAATAGAATGGACAGAATACTGGACAAACCTTACGTTTTGATAACGGCACACAGCTTAAGTGCTCACATCTAATCATTCATAATAATAATTAACTCCTCCTTGTCTTCCGATTCCTGCTGTAGTTTCCTCCTCCTCTTCTTGCCAGGGGGTTGGTGAGTATTTGTATAATCTTGGATTTCGGTATCCGAAGCCTCCGCCTCAACATCAACCTCTATTTCACCATCAACCCCCATTTCACTATCAGTGTTATGCGTTTGTGCTGACAGGTAGAATGTGTTCTCGTTCCTCGTTTGTTCATCAGTCATAGCAGGATATTCTAATTTCTGTTAAATCAAAAGTATCTTACAGAACCGAAATCTACTACGTCCATTAGAAATTATTATGTGAAATTTAAGAGGATTACGTGATTTAAGTATAAGACTTATTGTGCAGGAAATTAATATAGTTTACATTTTTGTTATATTATAAAGCTTGGGAATACAAGTATAGAGTAAAGGAAACAACCTTCTGTCCAAACTGTGTTCCTCACATCCTACGACTGCTAATGCCCTAGTGAACATAACTAAACAAAGGTCGTATAGTGACTTTGTACAGTTAATACAAAACTGTAAGAAGTAACATATATCAAATGTAGCTCGTGCCCATTATTCTAAAAATACCTTCTTGTCTCGCTCTTCCTTTCTCGCTCTCCTACGTTCCTCCCTAGCTGCAGTTTCTGTCGTCATGTTTGTATGTTCTTGTTCCTGGCCGACGTCAGATGCGACCTGGGGAATATCCTACAACAATGTACCATGGAACAGGTGCTCCTTTTAATAACTCAAAATGTCTGATGAGTATGTAACTTTTGTATGACATAACGTAAAAATGAATACATATAATATTCAATATAGTGTTGATATTGGAACAAAGAAAATAACTCTAACCCATGTTTTCCCAACAACCATTGATCACTAATGCCAACATAGAATACAACTAAACTTAGGTCGTTGGTGATATTTGTACAGTCAATTAAAAAACGAACTAACTTAAGAAACAACCAGATTTAGCTTCCAATATTATCATATACCTTCGTGCCTCGCTTTTCCTTTTTCTTTCTCTTTTTACGTTCCTTCTTAGCTGTAGTTTCATTGCTTATCATTAAGTTGGCCTGTTCCTGCTCTTGCTCGATGTCAGATTCGCCCTTATTCTGCTCCTTCAAATCCTACAATGTACAACCATACCAGTACTCGTTTAGGGCGGACAGTTATACCACCCGAGAGAGCTCCCCCTGAAACCATACCAGTACTCGTTAAGTGCAGATAGTAATACCACCCGAGAGAGCTCCCCCTAAAACCATACCAGTACTCGTTAAGTGCAGATAGTTATACCACCCGAGAGAGCTCCGAATGGACTTTCTGAAACAATGCCAGTATTCGTTAAAGGAAGATAGTTATACAACCTGAGAGAGCTCTCCTAAAACCATGCCTGTAACTGGTTAAGGGTGGAAAGTTATACGACCGGAGATAGCTCCTCCTATAACCATGCCAGTTCTCGTTAAGGGGTAGATACACGACCCGAGACAGCCCCTTGTACAACAACATTAGCTATCGAAAAGGAAAGCTACTTCAACGTGAGTTGTGGCAGGTCATTATAAAATCATACTAATACAAAATAAAAGGTTAAAGGCCGCTCCTTTAATACCAAATGAACTGCTCCCCATTTCCTCTGGAATATTACATATTTAAGCGAGCTAAGACAGAGTCTTCTTCCAAAATCATACCAGAACTCGTAAAAGGAGTATATTTACAACAAGCTAGGGAGGAGTGACCTCGTACAGCCATATTATTACTTGCAAAGGGGTAAGCTACATAAATAGCAGCTGGGGTGACTCCTTCATCACCCATACCATACAAGAGAAGTTCTTTGTTTATTGTCAGAGAAAACCGAAGTTTGCTTTGACAAGTTTAAATTATGTCTCGTATGAGTTATCCAAATTGTATTATTATTATTTTATTGGCGTATCCTGAGTTATCCAAAATTCAGAAATTAATAAATTCACCATTTCAGTATAGTGTAACTATTTAAACTGTTTTAGCAATTGTATAGAGCAAAAGAAAAACTTCTCACAACAGATCGTTTTCACCACATCCTCCGTACACGTATACCCAAATGTACAAAGTATTCAAACAAAAGTGGAGAATGGTCATAAAGTGACATTTGTACAGTGAAATGGAAAAGATTTAAAGTAACATAAATGGAAACATACATACTTTGTTTTCATTATTCTAACATATACCTTTCTCTCTCTCTCTCGCTTTTCCTTTTTCTTTTTCCGACGTTCTTTGTTAGACTTAGTTTCTTGGTCTGTCATCATGTTTGATTGCTCGTCTACTTTCTCTAGGTCAGGGGTGATCTGGGGCGCCTCCTCGTCCTGCAACATAACAAGAACACGTAATGAGAAAGGTAACTTAAATATAAGCTGGAACATGCGAGTTTTATCCGTTTTCTCCTCAGTTCGTTAATCTGGATTACAATAGAACAAAATGAATTTATTGAGATTTGATATATTATGTTTTAAATTACGAATTTAAAATGAAAAATTGCATTCATATACTTTTCACAATAATGTTTGATTTCAGGACCTGATCTGAAGTTTGTATAGGCCGTAGCAAAGGTATGACGCTCTGTCCAAACGTCTCCGGTAGACCTAGCTGTACCTTCTGATCATGACTAGACACTGCTGTCGCCGGGCGTGACATCCTCGCCTCCTCCCTCTCGGGTGTGTCAGGACGCTATAAACAGTCATATGTCTGGGTATACTTATCACATGATGTACATATGCTTGTTTGATCATTAATATGAAGATATTTGATTATCGAAATTCAACAGTTGTTTTTTTATCATGTATACTATGCATACAAATATATAATAAGTAAAAAAAATCTAGGGATAGGTCCTCATACAGCTATACTAGAACTAGTAAAGAGGAAAGCTCCTTAAATATGACCTGGGGCAGTTCCTTATACAGCTATACTAGAACTAGTAAAGAGGAAAGGATACTTAAATATGACCTGGTATAGTTCTTCATACATGTATACCTGAATATGTAAAGAGGAAAGCTCCTTAAATATGTCCTGGGACAGTTTCTTATACAGCTATACTAGAACTTGTAATGAGGAAAGGTTACTTAAATATGACCTGGTATAGTTCTTCATACAGCTATACTAGATCTTGTAAAGAGGAAAGTCGCTAAAATATGATCTGGGATAGGTCCTCATACAGGTATAATAGAACATGTTAAGAGGAATGCTCCTTACATATGATCTGGGATAGGTCCTCTTACAGGTATACTAGAACTTGTAAAGAGGAAAGAATACTTAAATATGACCTGGGATAGGTCCTCATACAGCTATACTAGAACTAGTAAACAGGAAATGTTACTTAAATATGACCTGGGACAGTTCCTTATACAGCTATACTAGAACTAGTAAAGAGGAAAGGTTACTTAAATATGACCTGGGATAGGTCCTCATACATCTATACTTGAACATGTTAAGAGGAAAGCTCCTTAAACATGAGGCACGATAGTGGTAGGACGCCGGGCTCGTGACCGACGGGTTGCGGGTTCGCGCCACGGCACGGCAATGTGTTGTATCTTTGAGCAAGATACTTTACTCCGCTTGTTCCAGTCT
>JAUMHH010027793.1:0-10454 GCA_032359455.1 Chlamys rubida
CAATGACGTAACAATCAATACCTGCTCACAAGAGCAGATAACTCTGCAATACGCAAAGACGGAATACTGTTAAATCTGATGTACATTTAACGAAGACACGAACTTAATCAACAAAATATATCCTGACAGTTTTTATTGTTTTCTGTGATACTTACACGATAGATAAAAAACTTCACTTTCTTATTTGCATGCATATGAATATTTTTCCATCCTTTCGAATTTTTATCATATACAGATTATTTGTTTATAAAACTAAACTTAGTTCATTATATACCAGATGCATATTTTGATATCACGGAGACATTTGTTCGAATCATGTTGAAAAAGGTCAGGATCTAAATTTAATGCTAACTTAACGTATTATATGCTCAAAATTTCAATTAACCTAAAAACAAAAGTACACGATCCGAGTTATCCCGACCGGAAGTACTCACATGTGTTGTGTTTACATCCGGACGACCTTGACCTCCCGTTGGACGGACATTGATCGCGTTCTGCGGGTGTGTGTAAGGTTCTTCTCGGCGATGTCTGCTCTACCCTCAGCCTCCTCGATCATCTGTTGTGCCTTGCGGTACTTACTCATTGTAATACTGGTTACGTCTTCCTGTAAACAATTATAGCATTCTCGTCCATTATCACATTTTCAGCAGTAATCATTTTTTTAATGACATTAAAAATAAATGAAAGAAATGGTTATTATTGATTTATAATAATATTTGTCATATCATAAGAAATGTTGTTTTTTTCTCCATTTTTAAATATAAAAATATAAGAATAAAAAGGATGAGACTACTAATGGAATAGATCATGGTACAAACCAACTAATGACATATTTAAATCGTTAATTAACGCCTGATCTTTGATAATGATATACCTATAACACTGACGTCAAGCTTTATAATGTATTTGAAAAATTTTTTCAAGACCTTTTATCTCCGGAACATACATTCCCAATGTAATGATTTATATATTTTTTTTTTTTTTTTTTTTTTAGAAATTACGTCTTTAAATAATTTCTATAATTGAAAAGTGACGACGTACCGCCTCCTCGATCTGTCTCTTGTAGATTTTGATTTTCATGCTTAGCTGATCGTTAATACTGGTCAGTTCGGCGACCATGCGGTGGTCATCTTCAGCCACGCTAATAAGTTCTTTGTATTGACGTTCGTATTTACGCATGTTTCCGATAGCCTCCCGGACTCTCCTCTGCTCAGATTCCATTTCAGCCTCCAAATCTCGGATCTATACGGTACACAAACAATATATATAGGTTTGGTAAATTTAATAATTTGATAGTTACGTGGTCTTTCGTGGGTAAAAGTATTAATTTCCAATTCAGTTTCGACATAAGAAAAAGGTATCTTATCTTTACGAGAGTATAGACAAACAGAAATATAGGTAATTTAACAGTGATATCAGTAATATTTAGTTAAAAATATCTCTACGAGAAGAAATAGCAGTAAGTATGAGATTAAATATACAAGCGTAAGTCTAAACTACCATTTATAAATATATCATGTATTTAGGATTTAACAGGATAGCAACTGCCCAACCCAATAATGTTACATACATATACTCTTAAAGAGATACTACGGAATCTTAATACTTCTATCATACAAACACGACGTAAACACGTACTCTAGCCTGTAATTTGGCGATCTGTCTCTTTCCTTCCCTAAGGGCGAAGGCCTCTGCCTCCTCTAGCCTGAGGGTAATCTCGCGGATTTCAATCTCAAGCTGCTTCCTGAGGCTCTCGGCGTTCTTGTAGTTCTCCTGTTCTTGGCGGAGCTCATCACAAAGACGCCTGTTCTCGTTGTAGAGACGCTCGGCACGCTCTTCCGCGGCTCTCTGGGCGTTGAGCGCCTCGTCAAGGTCAGCCTGCATGGCAGAGATGTCGGCTTCCATGCGGCGCTTGTCGTTGACCAGGACATTGACCTGGATTTGAATTTCTGACAGGCGGATGGAGACCTCGTTGAGCTCAGTTTCGGCGTTCTTGCGTGCCCTCTCGGACTGTTCGAATTATAATACACAGAACATGATGCTTTTTATGAAATATCATAAAATTTTAGTTTTTGAATCATTAAGAGACATAGCTTAATTCGTTCTATATTGTTTTTCTGACAAAATATTTTTGTGCGGTAAGTTTCAAGGTTGATGTAAAAAAACGTCATCCAATCATGATTTGTTCGAGATTATCAAATTACATATAGGCGGAGATATGTCTGTACTTCAATATAAAATATTGAAATCAACAAGAGTACAAAATTTTCATTTAATTTTGTTGTGCTTAAATTTTTCAAAACATTAATTTTCAACATAAATAAGATATTTCACACAACTGCTGAACATCACTCGTTTGAAACCATTCTACTGATCACCATATTTAATATAATATATGCATTCGTAGAGAACAAAAATGATCCCTAAGTTAACGATTTTACAGTATATGTCGAACTTCTTTATTATTTGTACATTCAACCATAGAATTTACTCACGTTCTCCATGGCGGCCCTGAGGTCTTCCACTTCGGTTTGGAGGGTGACACGTTTCCTCTCGGAGGCGGACAGTTGGGTGACGGCATCCTCAAGTCTGCGGGCGTTTTCCTCGTTAAGAACCTCGAGCTCCTACAACATAAGAACGATCACATGTTACTGTAAATAATTTCGCGAGAAACTTAATTCGCTATTAATGTTAACACATATACAGTGTGCATGTCTTTTGTTTTAATCTGTATAAATATTTACAAGATATCTTAAGTGTGATCCATTTGCTTCACGAAAAACAATGAGCAATACAAATATCGCTAAAAACCCGTGATTTATTAATATTCTGTACCGTTGAAAGTGTCAATAATTAGATCTATATAAGATTGATGTACACAGAGTACACGTGGTACAACTGTTACACATCCCTGCGTGTTGTAGCTCACCTAACCCTAACCCTAAAGCTAAAACGATACATTTTATATAACTTTTAATATAATTTTTCACCGCTATATTTTCAAAGTTTCACCATAGATAGGGCAGTAACGTTATACATCTTTTAAACGCAGTTTTCAGGGAGAAAAGCACATGTTTTACTGCGGCGTCATGCTAAGCTCACAAGTCGGAGAGCTCATTTTCTCTGCCCAGAGAACACACTACCGAGTGATGTATAAGTGATGTATACTATCAGATATCAGAGCCCAGGGAACACACTACCGAGTGATGTATACCATCAGATATCAGATAAGGGCCTACTAAAACAGTGTAGATCATGTTCATAAGTATGTGCACACCTTTTTCACCCTTTTCAGAGTTTCTATTATTAGAATAGGCTAAATAAATTACAGTTAGCATCGTTACCTCATTTACTCAGGTTCCCAGATCATTTGAACGGATCAGCCGCGAATTACAGTGAATGAGATGTTTATGTACATGGAATTCTATTTAGACGGTTGTATTCCTGTTAATCCTTACCCTCATAATGAACAAGTGTTGTCTTACCCTACTAAACTGTTTCTCCCCAATTTTTCATCCCAATAGAAGACAAGAATTTAACTAATAAAGTATGTGGACTTTTAGTGAAGCAGTCACTGGTGGCAATTTTATAAGCATTTACTGGTGACAATGTTCAATTGTAACAATGGTGTATTTATTTTCTGACTATTTTGTTTAAAAATGACATTATCTGATTATCACTAATATGTATATATATAAAGTATTGAAAACTAAATGATTGAACAGACGCCGGCTGTAGGACTGCTTTGGGTGACTTACCTTGACGCGGATGTGGAGAGATCTGATCTGTTTGACGTATTCGGAGTTGGCCCTGTTGGCATTGTCGAGAGCAGCTTCCAGTTCTCTGATGTCGGTCTCGTACTTCTTCTTGATGCGGCTGATCTCGGACTTGTAGCGGACCTCCACTTCCACAAGGGTTCTCTGTAACTCCTCGATAGCCCTGGCACTGCTCTTTCTGTAATACAAACACGTGAGGGCCGTGAATTCACGTCATCACTACACTCCAGATATTGATAAGATCTCCTCGATTGACTTATTTTGTGGTCGCGTCATAATATGATATTTTGTCACACCATGAATTTTGTGCATATGACCCATATGTCTTGCAGGGATGTTAAACAAATTAGATCTAAAATTTGGAAGAAAAATCACGTTTTCTGGATACAAAATAACGGTAACATTTGATAATTGTATTTACTTAAAGTAAATTCTGATTTCTTAACAAATAGAAAAAAACCTCGATCAATCGAATTAGAGGTAAGTAGTTCAATATTTCTACCATCGCGTGAAGTTTTACTTGTTTCATGTTTTCTACGAAGAACAACAGTTCCAAGACCAAGTTTGTAAATATATTTAAAATACAGTCACACAAATTGCAAAAACCGGAAATCATTGTTAGTTCTAAAGCTTATTTTTTAATTTCAACAAATTTGGTAAGCTGAATAAATTTTGATATGAACATTATATTTTGCTATGAATTTCAGTACATACTATGGCTAGCATGTCTGACACTGTAGCCCTACGCCATGCTAATTTATGTCATATATTATTTCTGTATGTCCCAATGTGAAAAGTCTACTCCTCAAGAATAGACGTGGTCAATGAGTCCTTTCTAACGATATTGATACACGCATCGTCTGTATGGGATTACATCAAAAGCACATTTCGGTAATACTGTTTCACACCGTACACTACACATACTATGATGATGTCAGACACAATCACAACACTTGATGACGCATTACACACTCCATGTAATCGAATAATGTAAGAGTAACTTACATATTCAAGGAACGAAAATAATGACCGAAAGTGTGAAGTTCATCCTCTCGCCCAGCCATTTTGAGAACTTATGACTATGAATATCACCAGAACTCTAGCTATATTCTACAAGAGGTCTGGTTGTACAGGAAAGGCAATGACTAACGTTAAGATAGCTAGGAGGTGATACCAGCGATACCACAGTCAGATCAGCCGCGGAGATTCAGCCCCATGAGATAGTAAAACATGTAGTTACTATGGAGTGTCAATGTTGAACATTTCTAAATAAAGAATTTAAATTCCCTCTGGACTATATACGAGGGGTGGCAGTATCTTATAGAACAGCGATGTGGACTGAGGGCTCGGTGGAAAACATATACCAGACTATGTTACTGATAACTGCTGGTAGAATGTTTTATTTTCGTTCTCGTTTGATTCATGATTTTATGATGGTCTAAATAATAGTTATGATTTTTGAGCTTCATGAATTTTGTTGACCAACTACAAAAAGTCCACTATTTAATAAGGGAGGGGGATTATTTCTAAACGATTTATGATATTTAAATAAGGGGTTAGGGATGGGGGAGGGCGTTTGTCTTAACGAAATATTACAAAAGCCGCTGTCATTTACATATCCCTGTAATTTTATTCTGCGATCATTTTTCTGTATGCGAAATGTTTATTTTCTAAACACATAGAGCAAGGTGAATTGTACTGACCATACTTATTATTGTACTGACCTGATGCTGTCGAGTTCCTCGTCCTTCTCACGGAGCCTCTGTTCCATTTCAGAGCGGAGCTGAGCAAGGGCGGCTTGGGCGGCGGCGAGTTTGTTCTCGGCGTCGCGCAGGGCGTCCTCTGTGTCACGCAGGGCGGCGGCCAAGCTATCCCTCTCGGCGAGGAGGGCGGCGTTGGCGGCCCTGAGTTCGTCGTTGGCTTTGTTGGCTTCCTTGAGGGATTGCTTGGTCTCCCTGAGTGCATCTGAAGGAGAAATTGACTACTTATTAATTTAATGCATATTTTACTTAAAAATTGTTAGTTCGTATTTCTGTTTGGATGTTCTACCTTCTTATCATATATATATATATAAAAGCTTATGTGACAACAAAGAGGTCAACTAAGGGTAATTCAAAAATGACAACAAACCGAAGTATTACAACCTTAACACTGTAATTTGGCAGTCGACCGGTAACGATATGCTGACAACAGGCCTACAACGGGTGTCCTGGGTTGGGTGACACCAAAGAAGTATGTTAAGATAAAAGAGGGAAGATCAGAAGAATCCCTAAGGTGTTTTAACGAAGGGAGCAGATCAATTTTAGTCTCTGAGCGTCACTAGCATAACGACACAGAAGAAAACCCCTTGATTATGTAGGGGGATCAATAGCATACGATTATACAGCAAAGATCCGACTTTCAAACGTCCAGGTGTGAGGTACACACAAGCCTGTTATCTAATCCTCAACATGTTTAGATACATAACTCCTTTTAGCCATACGTCTACTTTTAATAAAAGTTTAAAAGTATATATCAGTCATAGCGATGGTATAAATCATCTTTAATAATAATAATAATTCGAGGTTCTTATATACAGCTTTATCATAACCTAGTTCGCAGGTCGTCTCAAAGCGGTTCACAGATCATTGTCCGTGGTTATAGGGCCTTTGCAACCAGCCAATATCTTTCTCAACTCCCTGGGGAGCATATACAGCCGGCGCTGCCACTTCGGCACTCACAGCTAGCATTCTACATGTCTAGCACTGCCCAACCGAGTACTCATTTACAGCTGAGTAGACTGGAACAAGCGGAGTGAAGTATCTTGCTCAAGGATACAACACAGTGCCGTGCCGTGCCGTGCCTCGAATCCGCAACCCTTGGGTCACGAGCCCGGTGTCCTACCACTACACTACCGCGCCTCCTAATGAATGTAAAAGGAATAAATTGCTTTTTCAAAATTGAACTTAAGTTTTGTTTCCTCAGATTCTAATCGAGGTGAAGATACAATAACATACCCTCCAGTTTCTTGTTTTCGCGTCCGAGGTTGTCGTTCTTTTCCTGAAGCTCGACGACCTTGACCCTGAGTCGCTGGCACTCGCCCTCGAGCGCAGCCTTCTCTGAGCGGAGAGCAGCGTTCTCGGCGGAAAGGTCGTCGACCCTCTTTTGGAGAGCAGCGTTGTCGTTCTCCAACTGTCGGTTCCTCTTGGTGAGATCCTGTACGATGATGGTGAGCTGTAAAAAGAAAGAGGCATGCTATATTATAATTTATTTCGGGACAAAATGCAATAATGCAGAAAAATACAACGTTATACAAAGCGTTTTTTTATGGTTTCCAGATTGATAGGTTTCACGTATTACTTTACAGTCAGAGAAAGAGGGGACAGGCTGGTACTAGTCCTTATTATAACTGATCTGTTTCCTGTAAAGTTACGTTGTACGATCTCACTCGTTATTCCATTATAGGGATTTTTGTTTTTAAAAGGGTAAGAGAATTCTGTAATTAGAATGGCCCAAAATCATTTTACACAAGTTCTGGAAAATTTAACCCAAAAAAATCATCTTAACCTGTGAAGATGACATTTTTAACAATATCACTTTCTCGTAATTTTGTTTTGTTTTTTGTTTCATATTTACTTACGTTTTCGATTTCGATGCTGAGTTCTCTAACTTCGTTTGTGAGTTTAGCCTTGGCCTTCTCGAGGTTGGAGTTGCGGGCCCTGAGTGTGTCGCACGCATCCTCTAACTCCTGTACCCGGACGATAAACTTCCTCCTGAAAGGTTAAGGTCAGATAATGTAATACAGTCTCCCCTTCTAACATTACAGACGTGAAAATATAAACATGTTCTAATGTTTTTATTAGAAATCAGACATTTTTTTCAGGAAAATATCAAAATCTACGCTCAGTACCGAACCATTAGCGGCCTGACCGCACGTGAGGACGTGCTCCAAGCTAGTTGGATGATTCGTGGAAATGTTTCTTGTAAAGTTCAATTGACTGACTGCCAAATACGTGTAGATAGCAGATTTTGTTGCTAGTTAATGCATATTATTGACAACATTAATATTTTATTGAATATTTGTTTTATTTCTTGAGTGACTTATTACTACCGGTAAACGTTTGTTTCCCGGGGTCTACCTATTCCCTTGTTCGACTTGGAGCGGTACCTCAGACACACAAACGGGGATATCTTTGATTTAGTCGATAGAAAGCTGCGTTCAAGATTTGTCAAAATGCATTTTCAATGTTTATAAACATTTGACGAGTCTTCTAGTTAATCGTTCAAGATAACTTGTATAAAAGGCGGTTACTTTCATTTTGTCATCAAATACCCTGCCTTTAGGTCTGTGGAGGTTTTAGATTACGAGCGTGCTCTATTATTGTTTCGGTTGTGATTGAGAGCACAGTACGAGAGTCTGAAAATAGTTCTCACTTAACGGACTAAACCACGAAGCATTTAAACCAAATAATTTCTCACCTGACAGACTCAAGTTCCTCGCGGACCACGACGATTTCTTTGTCGTATTTGGACTTAAGGGCCACAAGGTCGCTGTTGGCCTTGCTGAGGGAATTACGGAGAATGGAGGAGGCTTCGGATTCTTCTTCATAACGGGCGTTCAGGTTGTCATAGTCATTCTGCAATGCACTGAGTTGAACTTGGAAGTTCTGTCTTTGCTGTAAAAAGGCAAGGAAAGATCATTATTAATTCATGTACTACTTTTTGTGGCTATTGTGATTTTTAAACGTTTGAAATAATATTATTCGTTGAAATTGAAAGAAGATTTTAAAATTATATATATTAGGGGAGTGGTGTTACTTAATGTGTTCTTTATTGTTGTTTAGGAAAGGGTGTTTTTTTTGTATATATAATGGACGTTTCTTCTTAACTCACCCTAGACTCGTCATCCAAGTTCCTCTTCAAATCATCCACATGGACTTGAAGTTGAGATTTGGCCTTGGCGAGTCCGGCGTTGGCGGCGTCCAGCTCCTGTACCTGGTGTTGAAGGTCGAAATTCTCTTGGGTGAAGCGAACTTTGAGGCTGTTGAGATCGTTGAGCTGACGGGTCATGTCATCTACCTGAGCCTTCAGACGGATGTTGGAACTCTCCAAACCCTCGAGCCTCATATCAAGTGATGACTACAATCAAAGAAAGCAATGTATTAGGATCAGTTTACCTTAAAGCAATGTCAAATTAAAAAGAAACCGACCACTGTAGCCTAGGAACAGTTATGGTATTTATGCAGATTAGCCGATTAAATGATAATATTTTAAGGTAATGTGTCCCGTGGGGAAAGAGATGGGTTTTTTCCCATTGCTTTTGACATAACCACGAAAACAGATAGTTTAATACACCTTACAAGATACAAAAAAGTATGTCAATAAGGTTAAATTTATTTCTTTTTCTTATGCTTTGAAAGCAAGCTTCTTGCTCTGACGAGCAATGCACTGAGCTTCTGGTGTGAACAAGCCAAAACTATGATCTGTGCAATGTTTTTATCATTTAATTTTTAAAATATGGTTGATAATCCATAAGAAACATTCCTCAAAATAGAGGAAATATATTTGTTTCATTGTCGTTATTGGCTTGTAACATTTTTAATATGATAATTACTTATGTTTGTATACATGATAGGGGCAGAATGAAAGCAATTTGCGCAATTTTGATTTTGGGAAAACAATTTCTTGACGTCAAGGGAGAAGAGAAGTTTTTACTGGACTTACGACATTGTGTTTTGTATACGGGTATCTACCTCAGCCTTGGCCAGTTTGTGTACGGGTATCTACCTCAGCCTTGGCCAGTTTGTGTACGGGTATCTACCTCAGCCTTGACCAGTTTGTATACGGGTACATACATTAGCCTTGACCAGTTTGTATACGGGTACCTACCTCAGCCTTGACCAGTTTGTATACGGGTACCTACATTAGCCTTGACCAGTTTGTATACGGGTACCTACCTTAGCCTTGGCCAGAGAATCGTTCGCCATCTGAAGACCATCGATTTCAACGACAAGTGTCATTTTCTCTTTCTCGACCCTAGATTTAGACTTGGACATGTGTTCGAGTTGGTCCGCGAGGTCGTTGAGAGCTTCTTGGTGACGTTTCCTCTGGCTGCTTTCCGTAGCCTCGTACTGAGCATTCGCCAGTTCAAAGTCTTTGCGAAGTTTGATGACTTCCACTTCACGTTTCCTGGCAATATCAGTCTGATGAAACAAAACATTTATATTTTATCTATTCGCTGCAAGTATGGTTGTATCGTGTGTAATGTTCGTTCAATACACTTAAAAATACTTTTTCAAAGTTTTTTTAAAAATTTAATTTGATGTTATATTCATATCATTTGGAATTTGACGCAATTATGTATACATTTTTTATTCTGTCTTAATTTCATAATGATATTTAACATTCATTTTTACCGTGTATATTCTATGTAAATGAATTTGTCATACCTGTGTGGACTGTAGACCATAAGCCTCCTCATACCTATCGTTGGCCTGATCCAGTTGGAAGGTCATTTCAGCACATTGTTTCTCGAACTGTCAAAGGAAAATACAAAATGTAACATAATCCTAGAGAGGTGTACTTCGTGTTGTGGTATAGCAATGTCTTGTTTTGGGGAGATGTAGTCTGGGGTTTGTTTTGGGAGAGGTAGTCTGGGGTTTGTTTTGGGAGAGGTAGTCTGGGGTTTGTTTTGGGAGA